>JAXLNO010001510.1:0-45288 GCA_038087875.1 Malacoraja senta
TAACTGGGACGCCAGGTATCACCGTTGAGCCCTCTGGAGATGTTAGAAACATGGAAACATAGACAATAGGTGCAGGAGTAGGCCATTCGGCCCTTTGAGCCTGCACCGCCATTCAATATGATCATGGCTGATCATCCAACTCAGTATCCTGTACCTGCCTTCTCTCCACAACTACCTTCTGTGGCAGAGAATTCCAGAGATTCACCACTCTGTGTGAAAAATGTTTTTCTCATCTCGGTCCTAAAAGATTTCCCCCTTATCCTTAAACTGTGAATCCTTGTTCTCGACTTCTCCAACATCGGGAACAATCTTCCTGCATCTAGCCTGTCCAACCCCTTAAGAATTTTGTAAGTTTCTATAAGATCCCCCCTCAATCTTCTAAATTATAGCGAGTACAAGCCAAGTCTATCCAGTCTTTCTTCATATGAAAGTCCTGACATCCCAAGAATCAGTCTGGTGAACCTTCTCTGTACTCCCTCTATGGCAAGAATGTCTTTCCTCAGATTAGGAGACCAAAACTGTACGCAATACTCCAGGTGTGGTCTCACCAAGACCCTGTACAACTGCAGTAGAACCTCCCTGCTCCTATACTCAAATCCTTTTGCTATGAATGCTAACATACCATTCGCTTTCTTCACTGCCTGCTGCACCTGCATGCCCACTATCAATGACTGGTGTGCCATGACACACAGGTCTCGTTGCATCTCCCCTTTTCCTAATCGGCAACCATTCAGATAATAGTCTACTTTCCTGTTTTTGCCACCAAAGTGGATAACCTCACATTTATCCACATTATACAATTCAAAGCATATTATTTTGTGTTAGATTGTAGTTTAAATAATTTTCATTCACAACCGCATAAGGCCATTAAACTAATTATCTTCCTTGAGTGATGTGATGCAAGAATAGTCCATGATTTGCCCTAAAAGATAATACATTTTCATAAAGTTTACAGTAAATTCTGGAACAACCCAACTGCACCTTTTTATGGTCTGCTAAAAAGCTTTTAACATGTACTTCCTAATTCTTTTCCAGAGAACTCTACTCACTTTCACATATGGAGATGGCTGTCTCCGTCGAACAGAAACAGCTGTGGATGAAGGGAGACAGAGAGAGGCTCAGAGACATGGGTCTGTAATAAAGTATATCTTTTGATGTAGATTCTTATTTGTATGTTAATGGCGTTTTTTCCCTGTTTGAGATTGTTTTCGTTTTTGTTTGCTTACTCCCACATTTTGTAGTGGGTGATAGTTAAACACCATAAGAATCCATTTGATTCTCACCTTTTGTTTATTTTAATATAATTCCATAGTATCATGACTTTAATGTACTATTTCCTTCATCATGAAACACCAAATAGAGGATGCGATCTACTCACATCTTACATCTCACAATCATTTGCTGTGACTTTTAAATGTAAAATAATTTAACCTCAGAAAATAAGACAAACCGCACTGTGAATGTGAAACAGTCTTTATTCATCTTGTTCAATAAATAAAGGCCATTTTTACACATCTTGATAAATGGAGCACCACAGCAAACAACGGTGGTTTGCAATAGGGCTTACCGCACATGTCAATTAGCAAATGAAACACAAAGAAGTTTTTCCAGTATTTCTTATCATTCAGCTGACAAATGAAGCACCAGCCTACATTCTGACAATAAAACAGACAATGCAATGAATTCAAGGGCTATGTTTGCAGATCTACCTACACTAATCAGACCAGCAGATGCATGATAAATACTACGTTATGAACAGACATCTGCAATGAAATTCTTGACACAAAAATGAAAATAAAAATCCACACTTAAACTGAAATCAAACAAATTCAGCAGGATTTAAAGTAAACATTACATTCACTGATCTTGTCTGCATGTGGGTTCTCCTCATGCAGTGGTGTACCTGTTGTCTGCTGTCCCTCAAATGACTTAGTTCTGCCATGGCACACTGCCCAGTGCTGAGTTATAGTATGAGCAGAGATGGTCTCTCTGCTCTTTTGCAATCTTAGTCCCCGTGTTACCTGGAAACGCTGCAGTGACACCAAAGTCACGTCGCATACACCACTCCTCCACACACCTGGTGTTATGCTCCCTGTTTGAATGTCCACCAAGTCACTGTCCTGCATGGCTACTTGTGTTATGGACTTGGACCCCAAGATCCCTCTGTACATCTACACTGTTATGGCCATTGCCTACCTCACTGTCCGTGACCCCAGCAATATCATCTTCGTCAAAAAAGGAGGTTGAAGGACACATCAGAACCATCCACACTGATGTTAAAAGATGAACCGATTTTTGTCCCCGCTGACATCCCACCAATCTCACCCCCACAACATCAATTTGACACCAACCCTCCCAAGCTGAGTGAGGTAAAAGATGTAGTGAGGAAGGCAAGAACGGCCTCTGCACCAGGCCCTAATGGTGTTCCGTATTGTGTTTACAAGAATGCCCCAGATATTCTGAAATTCCTCTGGAGGAACATGAGGGTTGCGTGGGAAAAGG
The DNA here is from genome assembly GCA_038087875.1 of Malacoraja senta. NCBI lineage: Eukaryota > Metazoa > Chordata > Chondrichthyes > Rajiformes > Rajidae > Malacoraja > Malacoraja senta. Next base: position 2,503 of record JAXLNO010001510.1, read on the forward strand.
AAGTCATCCCCAAAGCCTGGCGAAGAGCGTGGCGAGGCCCGATCCCAAAAGAAAAAAATTCTTCCACCATCGCACAGTTTCAGCAAATAAACCTTCTTAATAAACCTTTCATAGCAAAAGGATTTGAGTATAGGAGCAGGGAGGTTCTACTGCAGTTGTACAGGGTCTTGGTGAGACCACACCTGGAGTATTGCGTACAGTTTTGGTCTCCAAATCTAAGGAAGGACTTTATTGCCATAGAGGGAGTACAGAGAAGGTTCACCAGACTGATTCCTGGGATGTCAGGACTTTCATATGAAGAAAGACTGGATAGACTCGGCTTGTACTCGCTAGAATTTAGAAGATTGAGGGGGGATCTTATAGAAACGTACAAAATTCTTAAGGGGTTGGACAGGCTAGATGCAGGAAGATTGTTCCAGATGTTGGGGAAGTCCAGTACAAGGAGTCACAGCTTAAGGATAAGGGGGAAATCTTTTAGGACCGAGATGAGAAAAAAAAAATTCACACAGAGGGTGGTGAATCTGTGGAACTCTCTGCCACAGAAGGTAGTTGAGGCCAGTTCATTGGCTATATTTAAGAGGGAGTTAGATGTGGCCCTTGTGGCTAAAGGGATCAGGGGGTACGGAGAGAAGGCAGGTACATGATACTGAGTGGATGATCGGCCATGATCATATTGAATGGCGGTGCAGGCTCGAAGGGCCGAATGGCCTACTCCTGTATCTATTTTCTATGTTTCTATGTTTGTATGTTAACATAGAGGGCAAGATCTTTTTCAGTGTGGCGGCGAAAAGTTATCTGAAACAAAACCATTTCACTGATACGTCAATCCAAAAGGCTGGCATAGCAGGCTTCTCGGGATGCCTTAAACATACCAGCATCATATGGCATCAAATCCAGACTGCCAAGAAAGAACGAAAGAATCTGCATGTCTTGTTCCACGATCTGGCCAACACCTATGGATCAGTTCCTCATTCACTACTGTAGACTGCTTCTGAATTCTTTCAGGTACTTGCAATAATAACAAATCTGGTAAAAAACTACTTCCAGGATCTGCAATTTTGTCTCACAACATCAGACTTCACCACAGCGTGGCAAGCACTGGAAGTAGGCATCATGGCGGGGTGCACCATCTCCCCATTGACCTTCACTATGGCAATGGAGCTCATTATCAGAGCTTCAAAATAGATTGTGGGAGGAAAACGGCTACAGTGTGGTCAGCGATAGCCACCGGTACGAGCCTTTATGGATGATATAACAACACTAACAACAACTATCCCCTGCACCAAGAGACTTCTGGAAAAACTTCATCAAAACATCACATGGGCAAGGATGAAGATTAAACCCAGCAAGTGCAGAAGCATCTCCATTGTCAAAGGTCAAGTCAAGGATCAAAGATATCATATTGACGGAATACCTGTTCCAACTGTTTCAGAAATGCCAGTGAAGAGTTTGGGCCGATGGTATGATACAAAGCTCAAGGACACCGAGCAGTTTGAACAACTGAAAAAGGATACCATCATGCACATAGCTCGCATCAACAAGACCTTGCTACCAGGAAAACTCAAGCTGTGGTGCTTCCAATTTGGCATACTACCAAGAATCATGTGGCCTTTAACTATGTATGAAATCCCCATCAACAAAGTGGAAGAGCTGGAAAGAATGATCAGCACACATGTGAAACAGTGGCTTGGACTTCCACGATGCTTAAGTGTTGTCGGACTGTACGGGAGAGGCAAATTGGAATTACCCATTGCAGGACTTGTGGAAGAGTTCAAATGCACTAATGCAAGGTTGGTCATGACCCTCACTGAATCTGAAGATACTGTTATTCGAACAGCGGCCCCCAGTGTGGCAACGGGGAGGAAGTGGGCCCCATCTGAAGCCGTTCAGAGTGCTAAGTCTGCTCTTCATTTCCGGGATGTGGTTGGTCAAGACCAACACGGGAGAGCCGGGCTCGGGCTCGTCCCAAAAGCTCATCAATGGCACAAGGCAACATCAGTGCAGAAGAGACGGCTTGTGGTGGAGGTGGTGAGAATATGGGAGGAGGCAGAGCGACACGCCAAGGCTGTCTCAATGGCCAAGCAGGGCCAATGGACTAACTGGAAGAGCCTGGAAAAGTGGAAACTCAGCTGGCGTGACATCTGGCAAATGGAAGGATCTCGGCTCAGTTTTGTCATCAGAGCCACTTATGTTCTACCCTCACCCCAGAACCTGAAGCAGTGGATCAGAGAAGACCCCACTTGCTCCCTTTGCCAAGCACCTGCATCACTAAGGCACATTTTAACAGGATGCACTATGAGCCTCGGCCAAGGGCTACACTTGGCGGCATAACCAAGTTCTCAAACAGCTGGCATCAATCCTTGAACAGAGGCGAACGATCACAAATGCTTCCCCACCAACATCGGCAGGAAATGTCCACTTCACAACATTTGTACCAGCAGGCCAACCTCCAGAGCACCAGATAACATTAATGGATGCAAGCATTCTGCAGCCTGCTCGGGTTTGGAAAATGGAAGTAGACTTAGAAAAAAGGCTTGTGTTTCCACCAGACATTGTGGCTACAACACTTCGCCCAGACATGGTCCTGTGGTCCACAACAGCCAAGTTCGCATACGTTGTGGAATTGACAGTTCCATGTGAAGATGGTGTTGAAGAAGCTTATGAGAGGAAAAAGATTTAGTACTCTGAACTGGCAACTGAAGTTTCCAGAATGGCTGGAAGACCAAGATTTTCCCTGTCGAAGTGGGATTCAGGGGATTTGTTGCTACATCTATGGCCAGGCTATTAAAGAAAATGGGGGTGAGAGGTTGCTCCCCCCAACAAGCAATCAAATCATTATCAAATTCTGCAGAAAAAATCAACAATTGGATTTGGATCAAAAGGAGAGACAACAATTGGGCTGCAAGATGAAGACAGGAGGGTACGGAATTGAGGGGGGTGTAACTGGGATGACAGGTATCACCGTTGAGCCCTCTGGAGATGTTAGAAACATAGAAACATAGAAACATAGACAATAGGTGCAGGAGTAGGCCATTCGGCCCTTCGAGCCTGCACCGCCATTCAATATGATCATGGCTGATCATCCAACTCAGTATCCTGTATCTGCCTTCTCTCCATACCCCCTGATACCTTTAGCCACAAGGGCCACATCTAACTCTCTCTTAAATATAGCCAATGAACTGGCCTCAAATACCTTCTGTGGCAGAGAATTCCAGAGATTCACCACTCTCTGTGTGAAAAATGTTTTTCTCATCTCGGTCCTAAAAGATTTCCCCCTTATCCTTAAACTGTGACTCCTTGTTCTGGACTTCCCCAACATCGGGAACAATCCTCCTACATCTAGCCTGTCCAACCCTTTAAGAATTTTCTAAGTTTCTATAAGATCCCCCCTCAATCTTCTAAATTATAGCGAGTACAAGCCAAGTCTATCCAGTCTTTCTTCATATGAAAGTCCTGCCATCCCAAGAATCAGTCTGGTGAACCTTCTCTGTACTCCCTCTATGGCAAGAATGTCTTTCCTCAGATTAGGAGACCAAAACTGTACGCAATACTCCAGGTGTGGTCTCACCAAGACCCTGTACAAATGCAGTAGAACCTCCCTGCTCCTATACTCAAATACTTTTGCTATGAATGCTAACATACCATTCGTTTTCATCTCTGCCTGTTGCACCTGCATGCCCACTTTCAATGACTGGTGTACCATGACACCCAGGTCTCGTTGCATCTCCCCTTTTCCTAATCGGCCACCATTCAGATAATAGTCTACTTTCCTGTTTTTGCCACCAAAGTAGTTAACCTCACATTTATGCACATTATACAATTCAAAGCATATTATTTTGTGTTAGATTGTAGTTTAAATAATTTCCATTCACAACCGCATAAGGCCATTAAATTAGTTATCTTCCTTGAGTGATGTGATGCAAGAATAGTCCATGATCTGCCCTAAAAGATAATACATTTTCATAAAGTTTACAGTAAAATCTGGAATAACCCAACTGCACCTTTTTATGGTCTGCTAAAAAGCTTTTAACATGTACTTCCTAATTCTTTTCCAGAGAACCCTACTCACTTTCACATATGGAGATGGCTGCCTCCGTTGAACAGAAACAGCTGTGGATGAAGGGAGAGAGAGAGAGAGAGAGGCTCAGAGACATGGGTCTGTAATAAAGTTTATCTTTTGATGTAGATTCTTATTTGTATGTTAATGGCGTTTGTTCCCTGTTTGAGATTGTTTTCGTTTTTGTTTGCTTACTCCCACATTTTGTAGTGGGTGATAGTTAAACACCTTAAGAATCCATTTGATTCTCACCGTTTGTTCATTTTAATATAATTCCATAGCATCATGACTTTAATGTACTATTTCCTTCATCATGAAACACCAAATAGAGGATGCGATCTACTCACATCTTACATCTCACAATCATTTGCTGTGCCTTTTAAATGTAAAATAATTTAACCTCAGAAAATAAGACAAACCGCACTGTGAATGTGAAACAGTCTTTATTCATCTTGTTCAATAAATAAAGGACATTTTTACACATCTTGATAAATGGAGCACCACAGCAAACAACGGTGGTTTGCAATAGGGCTTACCGCACATGTCAATTAACAAATGAAACACAAAGAATTTTTTCCAGTATTTCTTATCATTCAGCTGACAAATGAAGCACCAGCCTACATTCTGACAATAAAACAGAAAATGCAATGAATTCAAGGGCTATGTTTTGCAGATCTACCTACACTAATCAGACCAGCAGATGCATGATAAATACTACTTTATGAACAGACATCTGCAATGAAATTCTTGACACAAAAATGAAAATAAAAATCCACACTTAAACTGAAATCAAACAAATTCAGCAGGATTTAAAGTAAACATAACATTCACTGATCTTGTCTGCATGTGGGTTCTCCTCATGCACTGGTGTACCTGTTGTCTGCTGTCCCTCAAATGACTTAGTTCTGCCATGGCACACTGCCCAGTGCTGAGTTATAGTATGAGCAGAGATGGTCTCTCTGCTCTTTTGCAATCTTAGTCCCCGTGTTACCTGGAAAACGCTGCAGTGACACCAAAGTCACGTTGTATACACCACTCCTCCACACACCTGGTGTTATGCTCCCTGTTTGACTGTCCACCAAGTCACTGTCCTGCATGGCTACTTGTGTTATGGACTTGGACCCCAAGATCCCTCTGTACATCTACACTCTTATGGCCATTGCCTACCTCACTGTCCGTGACCCCAGCAATATCATCTTCGTCAAAAAAGGAGGTTGGAGGACACATCAGAACCATCCACACTGATGTTAAAAGATGAACCGATTTTTGTCCCCGCTGACATCCCACCAATCTCACCCCCACAACATCAATTTGACACCAACCCTCCCAAGCTGAGTGAGGTAAAAGATGTAGTGAGGAAGGCAAGAACGGCCTCTGCACCAGGCCCTAATGGTGTTCCGTATTGTGTCTACAAGAATGCCCCAGATATTCTGAAATTCCTCTGGAGGAACATGAGGGTTGCGTGGGAAAAGGAAGTCATCCCCAAAGCCTGGCGAAGAGCGGGGCGAGGCCCGATCCCAAAAGAAAAAAATTATTCCACCATCGCACATTTTCGGCAAATAAACCTTCTTAATAAACCTTTCATACCAAAAGGATTTGAGTATAGGAGCAGGGAGGTTCTACTGCAGTTGTACAGGGTCTTGGTGAGACCACACCTGGAATATTGCGTGCAGTTTTGGTCTCCAAATCTGAGGAAAGACATTCTTGCCATAGAGGGAGTGCAGAGAAGGTTCACCAGACTGATTGCTGGGATGTCAGGACTTTCATATGAAGAAAGACTGGATAGACTCGGCTTGTACTCGCTAGAATTTAGAAGATTGAGGGGGGATCTTATAGAAACTTACAAAATTCTTACGGGGTTGAACAGGTTAGATGCAGGAAGATTGTTCCCGATGTTGGGGAAGTCCAAGAGAAGGGGTCACAGCTTAAGGATAAGGAGGAAATCTTTTAGGACCGAGATGAGAAAAACTTTTGTCACACAGAGGGTGGTGAATCTGTGGAACTCTCTGCCACAGAAGGTAGTTGAGGCCAGTTCATTGACAATATTTAAGAGGAAGTTAGATGTGGCCCTTGTGGCTAAAGGGATCAGGGGGTATAGAGAGAAGGCAGGTACAGGATACTGAGTTGGATGATCAGCCATGATCATATTGAATGGCAGTGCAGGCTCGAAGGGCCGAATGGCCTACTCCTGTACCTATTTTCTATGTTTCTATGTTTCTTTGTTAACATAGAGGGCAAGATCTTTGTCAGTGTGGTGGCGAAAAGACTTAAAGTATCTGAAACAAAACCATTTCACTTATACGTCAATCCAAAAGGCTGGCATAGCAGCTTTCTCGGGATGCCTTGAACATACCAGCATCATAGGGCATCAAATCCAGACTGAGAAGAAAGAACGAAAGAATCTGCATGTCTTGTTCCACGATCTGGCCAACACCTATGGATCAGTGTTAAAGAAGGAACTGCAGATGCTGGAAAATCGAAGGTACACAAAAATGCTGGAGAAACTCAGCGGGTGCAGCAGCATCTATGGAGCGAAGGAAATAGGTAACGTTTCGGGTTTCGGCCCGAAACGTTACCTATTTCCTTCGCTCCATAGATGCTGCTGCACCCGCTGAGTTTCTCCAGCATTTTTGTGTACCTATGGATCAGTTCCTCATTCGCTACTGTAGACTGCTTCTCAATTCTTTCAGGTACTTGCAATAATAACAAATCTGGTAAAAAACTACTTCCAGGACATGCAATTTTGTCTCACAACATCAGACTTCACCACAACGTGGCAAGCACTGGAAGTAGGCATCATAGCGGGGTGCACCATCTCCCCATTGACCTTCACTATGGCAATGGAACTCATTATCAGAGCATCAAAATGGGTTGTGGGAGGAAAACGGCTACAGTGTGGTCAGCGATTGCCACCGGTACGAGCCTTTATGGATGATATAACAACACTAACAACAACTATCCCCTGCACCAAGAGACTTCTGGAAAAACTTCATCAAAACATCACATGGGCAAGGATGAAGTTTAAACCCAGCAAGTGCAGAAGCATCTCCATTGTCAAAGGTCAAGTCAAGGATCAAAGATATCATATTGACGGAATACCTGTTCCAACTGTTTCAGAAATGCCAGTGAAGAGTTTGGGGCGATGGTATGATGCAAAGCTCAAGGACACCGAGCAGTTTGAACAACTGAAAAAGGATACCATCATGCACATAGCTCGCATCAACAAGACCTTGCTACCAGGAAAACTCAAGCTGTGGTGCTTCCAATTTGGCATACTACCAAGAATCATGTGGCCTTTAACTATGTATGAAATCCCCATCAACAAAGTGGAAGAGCTGGAAAGAATGATCAGCACACATGTGAAACAGTGGCTTGGACTTCCACGATGCTTAAGTGTTGTCGGACTGTACGGGAGTGGCAAATTGGAATTACCCATTGCAGGACTTGTGGAAGAGTTCAAATGCACTAAAGCAAGGTTGGTCATGACCCTCACTGAATCTGAAGATACTGTTATTCAAACAGCGGTCCCCAGTGTGGCAACGGGGAGGAAGTGGGCCCCATCTGAAGCCGTTCAGAGTGCTAAGTCTGCTCTTCATTTCCGGGATGTGGTTGGTCAAGACCAACATGGGAGAACCGGGCTCAGGCTCGTCCCAAAATCTCCTCAATGGCACAAGGCAACATCAGTGCAGAAGAGACGGCTCATGGTGGAGGAGGTGAGAAGACGGGAGGAGGCAGAGCGACACGCCAAGGCCGTCTCAATGGCCAAGCAGGGCCAATGGACTAACTGGAAGAGCCTGGAAAAGAGGAAACTCAGCTGGCGTGACATCTGGCAAATGGAAGGATCTCAGCTCAGTTTTGTCATCAGAGCCACTTATGTTCTACCCTCACCCCAGAACCTGAAGCAGTGGTTCAGAGAAGACCCCACTTGCTCCCTTTGCCAAGCACCTGCATCACTAAGGCACATTTTAACAGGATGCACTATGAGCCTCGGCCAAGGGCGTTACACTTGGCGGCATAACCAAGTTCTCAAACAGCTGGCATCAATCTTTGAACAGAGGCGAACGATCACAAATGCTTCCCCACCAACATCGGCAGGAAATGTCCACTTCACAACATTTGTACCAGCAGGCCAACCTCCAGAGCACCAGATAACATCAATGGATGCAAGCATTCTGCAGCCTGCTTCTGATTGGAAAATGGAAGTGGACTTAGAAAAAAGGCTTGTGTTTCCCCCAGACATTGTGGCTACAACACTTCGCCCAGACATGGTCCTGTGGTCCACAACAGCCAAGTTGGCATACATTGTGGAATTGACAGATCCATGGGAAGATGGTGTTGAAGAAGCTTATGAGAGGAAAAAGACTTAGTACTCTGAACTGGCAACTGAATCTTCCCAGGATGGCTGGAAGACCAAGATTTTCCCTGTCGAATCGGGATGCAGGGGATTTGTTGCTACATCTATGACCAGGCTATTAAAGAAAATGGGGGTGAGGGGTCGCTCCCTCCAACAAGCAATTAAATCATTATCAAATTCTGCAGAAAAAATCAGCAATTGGATTTGGATCAAAAGGAGAGACAACAATTGGGCTGCAAGATGAAGACAGGAGTGTACGGAATTGAGGGGGTGTAACTGGGACACCAGGTAGCACCGTTGAGCCCTCTGGAGATGTTAGAAACATAGAAACATAGACAATAGGTGCAGGAGTAGGCCATTCAGCCCTTCGAGCCTGCACCGCCATTCAATATGATCATGGCTGATCATCCAACTCAGTATCCTGTACCTGCCTTCCCTCCATACCCCCTGATCCCTTTAGCCACAAGTGCCAAATCTAACTCCCTCTTAAATATAGCCAATGAACTGGCCTCAAATACCTTCTGTGGCAGAGAATACCACAGATTCACCACTCTCTGTGTAAAAAATGTTTTTCTCAACTCGGTCCTAAAAGATTTCCCCCTTATCCTTAAACTGTGATCCCTTGTTCTGGACTTCCCCAACATCGGGAACAATCTTCCTGCATCTAGCCTGTCCAAACCCTTAAGAATTTTGTAAGTTTCTATAAGATCCCCCCTCAATCTTCTAAATTATAGCGAGTACAAGCCAAGTCTATCCAGTCTTTCTGCAAATGAAAGTCCTGCCATCCCAAGAATCAGTCTGGTGAACCTTCTCTGTACTTCCTCTAAGGCAAGAATGTCTTTCCTCAGATTAGCAGACCAAAACTGTACGCAATACTCCAGGTGTGGTCTCACCAAGACCTTGTACAACTACAGTAGAACCTCCCTGCTCCTATACTCAAATACCTTTGCTATGAATGCTAACATATCATTCGCTTTCTTCACTGCCTGCTGCACCTGCATGCCCACTTTCAATGACTGGTGTACCATGACACCCAGGTCTCGTTGCATCTCCCCTTTTCCTAATCGACCACCATTCAGATAATAGTCTACTTTCCTGTTTTTGCCACCAAAGTGGATAACCTCACATTTATCCACATTATACAATTCAAAGCATATTATTTTGTGTTAGATTGTAGTTTAAATAATTTTCATTCACAACCGCATAAGGCCATTAAATTAGTTATCTTCCTTGAGTGATGTGATGCAAGAATAGTCCATGATTTGCCCTAAAAGATAATACATTTTCATAAAGGTTACAGTAAACTCTGGAATAACCCAACTGCACCTTTTTATGGTCTGCTAAAAAGCTTTTAACATGTACTTCCTAATTCTTTTCCAGAGAACCCTACTCATTTTCACACATCTGCACCTGCTGTAACAGCCTTATCTGCATTGGCTTCTGGATATGGAGATGGCTGTCTCCGTGAAACGGAAACAACTTTGGATGAAGGGAGAGAGGCTCAGAGACTAGGGTCTGTAATAAAGTTTATCTTTTGATGTAGATTCTTATTTGTATGTTAATGGTGTTTGTTCCCTGTTTAAGATTGTTTTCGTTTTATTTGCAAACTCCCACATTTTGTAGTGGGTGATAGTTAAACACCTTAAGAATCCATTTGATTCTCACCGTTTGTTCATTTTAATATAATTCCATAGTATCATGACTTTAATGTACTATTTCCTTCATCATGAAACACCAAATAGAGGATGCGATCTACTCACATCTTACATCTCACAATCATTTGCTGTGCCTTTTAAAATGTAAAATAATTTAACCTCAGAAAATAAGACAAACCGCACTGTGAATGTGAAACAGTCTTTATTCATCTTGTTCAATAAATAAAGGCCATTTTTACACTATTGCACGGTGGTTTGCAATAGGGCTTACCGTACATGTCAATTAGCAAATGAAACAAAAATAAGTTTTTCCAGTATTTCTTATCATTCAGCTGACAAATGAAGCACCAGCCTACATTCTGACAATAAAACAGACAATGCCATGAATTCAAGGGCTATGTTTTGCAGATCTACCTACACTAATCAGACCAGCAGATGCATGATAAATACTACTTCATGAACAGACATCTGCAATGAAATTATTTACACAAAAATGAAAATATAAATCCACACTTAAACTGAAATCAAACAAAGTTAGCAGGATGTAAACTAAACATAACATTCACTGATCTTGTCTGCATGTGGGTTCTCCTCATGCACTGGTGTACCTGTTGTCTGCTGTCCTTCAAATGACTTAGTTCTGCCACGGCACACTGCCCAGTGCTGAGATAGTGTGAGCAGAGATGGTCCCTCTGCTCTTTTGCACTCTCAAGGGCCTGTCTCACTCAAACAAGTTAATAAGATGACCAGCCGTGTACAAAGCCATGCTGGCTATCCCTAATTAGTCCATTTTCTTCCAAATGGGAGTAAATCCTATCTTGAAGAATCCTCTTCAATACCTTCCGTACCACTGATGTGATGCTCACGAGTCAGGATGAAGAGTACAAATTACAGCAGGAGATACAATCAGCATGTAAGAAAGGCCATGTTACAGAGAATTTCAATATGCAGGTAGACTGGGAAAATCTGGCTGGTACTGGATCCCAAGAGAAGGAATATGTAGTGTGACTGCGAGATGGCTTCTTAGAGCGGCTTGTGGTTGAGCCGACCAGGGAAAAGGCAATTCTGGATTCGGTGTTGTGCAAGAACTGGATTTGATTAGGGAGCTTAAGGTAAAGGAACCCCTAGGAATTTGTGACATAATATGATAAAATTCGACCTGCCGTTTGAGAAGATGAAATCAGATGTGACGGCATTACTGTAGAGTCAAGGTAACTGTAGAGGCATAAGTAAGGAGGTGGCTATTGTTGAGTACAAGGCGATCCAAGCAAGAATGATTGTGGAACAGCAATGGCAGAAGTTTCTGAGAATAATTTGGAAGATGCAGGATCTTTTCATCCCAAAGAGGAAGAAAGATTCTGAGGGAAGAATGAGGCGACTGTGGCTGACTAAAGGGGCTGTCCCACTTGGGCCACCTAATCCGCGATGGCAGTAAAAATACAACTCCTGCTGTTTGCAGCAGTCCTTTTGCTTCTGCAGCCTAAAGGCTGATGGGCAAGAACAAGGGTGAAGAGGAAGCACAAGAAGAGGTCTCAGTGGATGAAGCCCCTCTTGCAAAGAAGATTCCGGCTTGGACAGCATGAGAACCTGATAAATGTGCTGCATGAGGAGGATTTGTCTGCTTTTAAAAACATCACAAGAATACCCCCTGACCTGTTTAATGACAAACATGGGCCCTCTGCTGAAAAAAAAGACACCTATATGAGAAAGCCACAGGAACCAGGCCTGCGCCTAGCCATCACCCTCTGCTGTGGGCCAAATGGATTCTTGGGGTGACAGCTCAGTCACTCAAGCCTGATGTGCTGGCAGCTCACTCACGGCTGGTGGGCGAGCAGTTGACTCATGGCTATTCCTTCAAATTCCATTTCAAGCAGGGTGCAAGGCCACCAAATTCAAATGCAGTTTCATGCCATTTCAAGCAGGGTGCAAGGCCACCAAATTCAACTGCAGTTACCTACCACTTCATTTCAAAGCAGTTACCACCACCAACAACCGTTTGCAGTAGTGCAATTCTGAATTTAGTGTTATGTAATGAACCGGATTTGATAAAGGACCTCGAGGTTAATGAGCCATTAGGAGGCAGTGACCATAACATGGTCAGGTTTAATCTACAATTGGAGAGGGAGAAGGGTAGATCGGAGGTGGCAGTGTTGCAGTTGAATAAAGGGGACTATGGGGCCATGAGGGAGGAGCTGGCCGAAGTTGACTGGAAAGATACACTAGCAGGGATGACAGTGGAACAAAAATGGCAGGTATTTCTAGGAATAATACAGGTGCAGGATCAGTTCATTCCTAGGAGGAAGAAAGATTCCAAGGGGAGAAAGGGACGACCATGGCTGACAAGGGACGTCAGGGACAGTATAATAATTAAAGCGAAGAAGTACAACGTAGCAAAGATGAGCGGGAAGCAAGAGGATTGGGTAATGTTTAAAGAACAACAGAAGATAACCAAAAAGACAATACGGGGAGAAAAGATGAGGTACGAAGGTAAGCTAGCCAAGAATATAAAGCAGGATAGTAAAAGCTTCTTTAGGTATGTGAAGAGGAAAAAATTAGTGAAGACCAAAGATAGACCATTGAAGACTGAAAAAGGTGAATTTATTATGGGGAACAAGGAAATGGCAGATGAGTTGAACAGGTACTTTGGAAGGTACACAAAAATGCTGGAGAAACTCAGCGGGTGCAGCAGCATCTATGGAGCGAAGGAAATAGGTAACGTTTCGGGCCGAAACCCTTCTTCAGACTTTGGATCTGTCTTCACTAAGGAGGACACAAACAATCTTCCTGATGTACTAATGGCCAGAGGATCTGGGGTGACGGAGGAACTGAAGGAAATCCACATTAGGCAGGAAATGGTGTTGGATAGACTGATGGGACTGAAGGCTGATAAATCCCCAGGGCCTGATGGTCTGCATCCCAGGGTACTTAAGGAAGTGGCTCTAGAAATCGTGGATGCATTGGTGATCATTTTCCAATGTTCTATAGACTCAGGATCAGTTCATGTGGATTGGAGGATAGCTAATGTTATCCCACTTTTTAAGAAAGGTGGGAGAGAGAAAACAGGGAATTATAGACCAGTTAGCCTGGCATCGGTGGTGGGGAAGATGCTGGAGTCAATTATAAAAGATGAGATAGCCGAACATTTGGATAGCAGTAACAGGATCGGTCCGAGTCAGCATGGATTTACAAAGGGGAAATCATGCTTGAATAATCTTCTGGAATTTTTTGAAGATGTAACTAGGAAGATGGACAAGGGAGAGCCAGTGGATGTAGTGTACCTGGACTTTCAGAAAGCATTTGATAAGGTCCCACATAGGAGATTAGTGGGCAAAATTAGGGCACATGGTATTTGGGGTCGAGTGCTGACATGGATAGTGAAGTGGTTGGCAGACAGGAAACAAAGAGTAGGGATTAACGGGTCCCTTTCAGAATGGCCGGCAGTGACTAGTGGGGTACCGCAAGGCTCGGTGCTGGGACCGCAGCTATTTACAATATACATCAATGATTTGGATGAAGGGATTCAAAGTAACATTAGCAAATTTGCAGATGACACAAAGCTGGGTGGCAGTGTGAACTGTGAGGAGGATGCTATGAGAATGCAGGGTGACTTGGACAGGTTGGGGGAGTGGGCATATGCATGGCAGATGCAGTTTAATGTGGATAAATGTGAGGTTATCCACTTTGGTATCAAAAACAGGAAGGCAGATTATTATCTAAATGGCATCAAGTTGGGAAAAGAGAAAGTACAACGGGATCTAGGGGTCCTTGTACATCAGTCTATGAAAGTAAGCATGCAGGTACAGCAGGCAGTGAAGAAAGCGAATGGCATGTTGGCCTTTATAACAAGAGGAATCGAATATAGGAACAAAGAGGTAATTCTGCAGTTGTACAGGGCCCAAGTGAGACCACATCTGGAGTATTGTGTGCAGTTTTGTTCCCCTAATTTGAGGAAGGACATTCTTGCGTAGGTTCACCAGGTTAATTCCCGAGATGGTGGGACTGTCATACGCTGAGAGAATGGAGTGGCTGGGCTTGTACACTCTGGAGTTTAGAAGGATGAGAGGGCATCTTATTGAAACATATAAGATTGTTAAGGTGTTTGGACACGCTAGAGGCAGGCAACATGTTCCATATGTCGGGGGAGTCCAGAACCAGGGGCCACAGTTTAAGAATAAGGGGTAAGTCATTTAGATCGGAGACGAGGAAACACTTTTTCTCACAGAGAGTTGTGAGTCTGTGGAATTCTCCGCCTCAGAGGGCGGTGGAGGCCGGTTCTCTGGCAGCTTTCAAGAGAGAGCTAGATAGGGCTCTTAAAAATAGCGGAGTCAGGGGATATGGGGAGAAGGCAGGAATGGGGTCCTGATTGGGGATGATCAGCCATGATCACATTGAATGGCGGTGCTGGCTGGAAGGGCCGAATGGCCTACTCTGGCGTATATTGTCTATCGCAGGTAACAGACTACTGACTGACATCTACTACAAACCCACTGACGCCCATGGCTATCTGGACTACACTGGCCACATCTGCGCCCAGGATGAAGTGTTCCAAACCAGGGCATCAGAGATGTCCTCATTCTTTATGGAATGGGGGTTCCCCTCTTCTACTATAGATGAGGCTCTTATCAGGGTCTCCTCTATATCCCACAGCTCCGCTCTTACTCCCCATCCCCCTACTCGTAACAAGGACACAGTCCCCCATGTCCTCACCTTCCACCCTACCAGCCTTCACATACAACAGATAATCCTCCAACATTTTCACCACCTCCAACGGGATCCCACCACTGGCCACATCTTCCCATTCTCCAATTTCAGTGCTTTCTCCCTCCTTCCCCTTCCCAGCTCTCCCACAGCCTACTGTCTCTGCCTTTTCCTTCCTATATTCCGCACCCCCACCTCAACTTCAGTCTGAAGAAGGGTCTCGACCTGAAACGTCACCTATTCCTTCTCTCCATAGATGCTGCCTCACCTGCTGAGTTACTCCAGCATTTTTATCAACCTTTGGTTTTTCCAGCATCTGCAATCCTTTCTTAAACCACACGGTGGGAGTGTTGAGCACACATTGGACGGGCCTGCAGTGCGGCCGATCACCACACGGTGGGAGTGTTGACCACAAATTGGAGCGACCTGTCATGTGAATTCACTGCAAATTCTGCAAATTAATCTGTCTACAAATTAGATATTGTGCTCTTTACTGCAGAATGGTTCTTTATTGCTCTATGACCCTTTACCTTTCCCCGTAATGCTCCCATTGCACAGATGCCAAACTTAGTAAAAGCCCTGAAACCAGGGAAGATTTGAGATGAAAATCAAGGAACTGCAGGTACACAAAAATGCTGGAGAAACTCAGCAGGTGCAGCAGCATCTATGGAGCGAAGGAAATAGGCAACGTTTCGGGCCGAAACCCTTCTTCAGACCTGCAGGTGCTGGTTTACAAAAAAGGAACTGCAGGTGATGGTTTACAAAAAAAAAGGCACAGAGTGCTGGAGTAACTCAGCGGGTCAGGCAGCATCCGTGGAGAACAAGGATAGGTGACGTTTCACAGAGTGCTGGAGTAACTCAGCGGGTCAGGCAGCATCTGTGGAGAACATGGATAGGTGACGTTTCACAGAGTGTTGGAGTAACTCAGCGGGTCACGTTTGATGCCCATAGTAAGAGTTACAGCATTGTGCAGCTCATTCAGGGAGTTCACTGTTGTCTTTGATATAGCTGGCATGTTACTGTGCAAGTTTGATTATGAAAATAGTCAATTAATCTTCTACCCTGTAGGATTCACTACTGCAGACACATTTGAATTTCACTGTTCCTTAATTGGTACATGCGACGATAAAATGACCTTGAAACATTGGACCTAGAGTTATTTTTCCAGGCCCTGTCCACACTTTTTGTCAAAAACTGCCCCTAATATTAAGGGGTATATCAAATCTGCCCCTCTCACCTTAAACATGTACAACTAGTTTTTGATTCCCCAACCCTGGAAAAAAGACCACGTGCGTTTACTATAGATATGCCTCTCATGATTTTATTCACTCCCATATAATCTCTGTTAAAGACATCCAAGAAATATAATCAGTCTGAAGAAGGGTCTCAACCTGAAACGTCACCTATCTATGTTCTCTAGAGTTCAAAGGTCTTTTATTGTCACGTGTACCAATTAAGGGGCAGTGATATTCATATTACCAGACCAGCTGAATTACTCCTGCACTTTATGTCCTTTTAAATATTAACCAGCATCTGCAGTTCTGTGTTTCTACTATACTAAAAACATCCGTGCCTGGAAGCGTTGATGTGGGAGACGAGAGGGCGAGGGGGACAGGTGGTCACTACCAGGAAGTGTTGATGACATCACTGAGCACGGCAGCTCAACATTCAGCCGACTGTCTGTCTGCAGGGAAAATACAATTCTGCCCACAGTAGTTCAGAAAGCTGCTGGTGAACTGAACCACATGTGTCTGTTTCCACAGTTGAGGCCGACTCACCGAGGCCAGTGATGGGCAGTGACATCACCCTCAGCTGTACCATCTCCAGGCTCCCAGATACCATCAGTCTTCACTGGAAACCAAGAGGCTCATCTCAGCAGAACAGGAGGAACAACACTGATCAGATCCGTCTGAATAACGCTGTCTATCTGATGGTCCAACACGTTGGAGCAGGAAATCCCAATCTGTACACATGGGCAGTGCAGGAAAATGGCTCCATTGTTCTCACTGGAGACACCAATGT
This sequence comes from Malacoraja senta, assembly GCA_038087875.1. Taxonomy (NCBI): domain Eukaryota; kingdom Metazoa; phylum Chordata; class Chondrichthyes; order Rajiformes; family Rajidae; genus Malacoraja; species Malacoraja senta. Next base: position 19,289 of record JAXLNO010001510.1, read on the forward strand.
TGAAGTGGATCAGGGTGAGTCCAAAGCTGCCTTGCAGCAGGTATTAAATAGTTCTTGATATCAAACTGTTCCACATGTTGTATAGTGAGCACTGACTCCACCCGTGGGCTTCCACACTGCAGGATGTGGACATTGCCTTTACCCTGGGACATGGTGTAAATATAAAATGGTGGCACTAAGATTGATGGAGCAACACAGGAGAACCAAGAGATTCATTTCAGTTCACCTGCATGAATCAAAGAGAATAATATCCAGTGATGGAAATAACATCTAGTTTTCAGTGTATAACAGAACAGGAAAATATGAACTAATTCAAGTATAAATGCAGAGGAAATATCAGAATCAGAATCAGAATCACATTTTATTGGCCACGTAATCATACACAAGGAATTTGACAGTGCTTTGCTCGCATATGGTAAAAACACGATATATAACAGACAATTAAAAATAAAACATTATAACTTAAACATGTGAAAATAAAGTTCCGGTGTAAAAAGAGGCTACCAACTTTTGGCTGTTGAGTAGAGCTACGGTTTGTGGGAAGAAGTTGTTTTTATGTCTGGCTGTGGCGGCTTTGATAGTCCGGAGTCGCCTTCCAGAGGGAAGTGATTCAAAGAGTTTGTGGCCAGGGTGAGAGGTGTCAGAGATGATCTTGCCCGCTCACTTCCTGGCCCTTGCAGTGTACAGTTCATCAATGGAGGGAAGGTTGCAGATAATAACCTTCTCAGCTGATCGGACGATTCGCTGCAGCCTCCAGGTATCGTGCTTGGCGTCTGAGCCAAACCAGACCATGATGAAGAAGGTGAGAACAGACTCTATGATGGTAGTGTAAAACTGGACCATCATTGCCTGTGGCAGGTTGTGTTTCCTCAGCTGCTGCAGGAAGTACATCCTCTGTTGGGACTTTTTGACTGTGGAGTCGATGGTGGCCTCCCATTTAAGGTCCTTGGAGATGATGATTCCGAAGAAATTAAATGACTCCACAGTTGTGATTGTGGTGTTGTTGAAGATGAGTGAGGGGAGGGGGAACTCTACAATCAGGAGGGGCGGATTGAGTCTACAATCAATTCCACTGTCTTAAGAGCACTGAGCTTCAGGTTGTTGCGATGTCAACAGGACACCAGCTTTATGATTAGGGTGACTTGGACTTCATGCTGAAGTAAGCATGCAGGTACAGCAGGCAATGGAGAAAGCAAATGGCATGTTGGCCTTCATAGCGAGATGATTTGAGTATAGGAGCAAAGAGATCCTACTGCAGTTGTACGGGGCCCTGGTGAGACCACACCTGGAGTATTGTGTGCAGTTTTGGTCTCCTAGTTTGAGAAAGGACATTCTTGCTATTGAGGGAGTGCAGCATAGGTTCACCAGGTTAATTCCTGGAATGGCAGACTGACATATGATGAACGAATGGATCGACTGGGTTTATATTCACTGAAATTTAGGATGAGAGGGGATCTTATAGAAACGTATAAAATGATTATGGGATTGGGCAGGCTAGATGCAGGAAAAATGTTCCCCATGTTGGCGAGTCCAGATCCAGGGGTCCCAGCTGACATCCCAGAGCCGGGGGTTTGTCCCTGTGGAAACTCACAACATTGTATCTCGGCGTGTGTGGAAATCTAATTCTTTGTTCCCTGTCCCTCTCTTGCAGGTTTACATAACAAGACGTACACAGTTTATCGCTCAGTCACAGATCACAGTGAACCCGACCTGATTTGTGAAGCTTCTCCTGAGCTCAGTGAAACCAAATGGACTTGGAGATCACAACGTTTCCAGAATCAAGAGAAGGAAATAGCTTCTTCTCACAGGTCTGAGCCGATACATGTCAACAGGAGCTACTTTGGTAATCGACTGGAAACCACAGATGGAAATGTGAATGGCAAGAATTTCCATGTGAGGATTGTCCCCGTGCAGTTTGCAGATGCCGGAGTTTACACATGTTCCACAGGATCAAATATATATGTGACCATTGACCTAATCACAGTTACAGGTAGGAGACTGGTTGTTACTACTTTCAAGAATTAAGTTACTGGTGTAGAGTTTCTAATCTGAGTACAGACTGCAATGTCAGCAGAAATTCCCAAGTTTGAAGAATTATTTTACCTCCAGAGCTTCCTCTTCAACTTATTTGTATTTTGCTGAACACAAAATCTGCCCTAAGCCAACATTATTGGGAATCACATCAAATGTTATTTTCATTTATTTTGCTGAAAACACATTGTTTTATACATGAGAGGGAATAGGATGAAATGTGATTCACAAAGGTGCAAATGAGCTTCTATCGAAAATATTTAAAAATCATTCAACTTCTCTTAACACATTCCCCAAGTTTCTTTGACCCCAAACGACCCATCCTAATTTTTGAAGGCTCACTGGACGCTTAAAACTGAGTGTATTTTGTGGAATTTATCGATTAATATTTACCTGGATGAGTGTTGTGGCCAAAACTGTGGCCAGAGACAATGATGTGGGCATTGGTTGCTCTTTGTATAATTAGTTCAAAACTGTTGTGAATGATTATGGAAAAGACACTTGGAGAGGTACATGGATGGGAAAGGTGCAGAGGGATATGGGCCAAATGTGGGAACATATTTTAGATGGAGCATCTTGGGCAGCATGGATGAGTTGGGCTGAATGGACCGAATTGTTTCATGCTGTATGACTATGCCTCTAACTCTTGTTGTGTAATATAATTTTCCACACTTAGAACGCCAGATACTGGTGTCAAAGTACTGAGAAAAACACAATCCAGACAAAATTTATTGTTTTACGATTTTCTTCTTTCCACAGTCACAACTGAACCATCTGGCGCAGTGACTGAGGGAAGAAAGATTACCCTGACCTGCTCTGTGTCTCATGTCACTGAGTCAATGAGACTGGTTTGGATCAATGATGAAGGCAAAGTTGTTGAGGAGAAAAATCTCATGCAAACAAAGCAGAAGGACAATTCTTTGCAGCTGATTATTGCAATAGCTGATGGAGTAAGAAGGAAATGGACATGTGGTTTGTTTCATCAAAGAACAGCCAAGGTTTTCATTCCATATAATCTGCAGGTGAACAGTAAGTTTCTTAGCTTCTGCTCTTTGTTATCTCGACACAGAGTTCTTGTCACGTTGCTATTCTTTTTGGATAACTTTTAACATTCCATGTCTTACTGCAAGTAGAGCTCAATCATAGACATTTCCTTCAAACCTCTTGTCCATGCCTATAAGGTCACTTCTATTGTAAGTAGTCCAGGTCTCTGAAGCACATGGGAGCACATGGATCACTACTGTTGGCAGACCACTGACCAAGACCTGTGTTGGCCAGCTCATTGAAGGTGATCGGGAATTTCATCATCAATATCTGTCCTTGTTGATAAGTGTCTCCACAGGTATGAAAACTGGTCCTGTAGTATGAAAACCAGTGTGTAACTGTGAACCTTTTTGTCAGAGGTCAGTATAGTAAGGTGGGCAGCTTGGTGGAAGATCTCAGCCATAACACCCAAACTGTGCCCCTTAAAGATCACAAAAGTAGTGAAAATCATCTTAAAAATAGTTGTACGTTTCTTTCCCCTGTTCTGATGCTGTAAAACATTACAGCGGTTGAAGCATCCACAGTAACTTCACCAAAGGCTGCCATGTGAGAACAGAAGATGTGGGGGAGGGAATACTGATGTCTTCACCTTGTCTGACCATGGTGGCTCAGTGGTAGGTTTGCTGCCTTACAGCGCCAGAGACCCGGGTTCAATCCTGCCTACAGGTGCTGTCTGTATGGAGTTTGTACCTTCATCCCGTTCCCTGCGTGGGTTTCTCCAGGATTTCCGGTTTTCTCCCAAATTCCAAAGATGTACAAGTTTGTAGGTTAATAGGCATGGTTTAATTGTATGTTGTCCCTGGTGTGTGTAGGATAGTGTTAGTCTGTGAGATCAATGAAGAGTCAGTGAAGTACGAAGTGGAAAGTATCAATGTCCCAACAGGAACACTTTAATTCCTCACAGATAATGACATCATCCAATCATAGAATTGTGGAATGGTTGTAGCACAGAAGGTGGCCATTTGACCCATCATATCCATGCTAACTCTCATCCAGAGCAACTCGCTAATTCAACCCCTCTCCTTTTGCCATTACATTGCAGCTTTTTCATCACTATATATTTGTCCAATTCTCTCTGGAAAGCCACGATAGAACCCAGCTCCCCAACTGATGCAGACAGTACACTTCAGACTCCAACTACCTGCTGCCCTAAAAGATTTTCCTCAAGTCATTCTAAAACGTTTCCCCTTTATTTTAAACCTATAACTTTTTGTGCTCAGCCTTTCCACCGAGATGAGAAAAACATTTTTTTTTCACAGAGAGTGGTGAATCTGTGGAATTCTCTGCCACAGAAGGTAGTTGAGGCCAGTTCATTGGCTATATTTAAGAGGGAGTTAGATGTGGTCCTTGTGGCTAAAGGGATCAGGGGGTATGGAGAGAAGGCAGGTACAGGATACTGAGTTGGATGATCAGCCATCTTCTTCTTCTGTCATGTGTCTTTTAGACCTGCAGCTCCAATGAGGCGAGCCAGGCCAACGTGTCATCGTCCAGGTCAATCAGACCTCGTTCACCATTCGGTGGCCAGTGTTTGGGGCAACTGGTGACGATGTGTGCTCCACTCTCTGTGTTGGGTCCCCACACTCGCAGGAGGCGCTCGCTGTCCACGAGGCCCCACCTCTTCATCGCTACTCCATAGCGTCCTCAAGACGCCTGTCCTCAAGCGGTTGAGGGTTGTCCACTGCTTTCGGGGCAGGTCCTGGCCAGGGACGTCCATGGGGTCATCGATGTAACGGTGTGGCCTAGATGGTTCCGCTGACTTCCACTGGTCTCTCCATCTCGTCTTGACCATCTCGTCAAAGACAGCCTCTACGCGGCCTCCTCTATGAGTAGCTTACAGGATCATAAGCCCACAAAGTGAAACCAATGTCTTTACATAGAAACATAGAAATTAGGTGCAGGAGTAGGCCATTCGGCCCTTCGAGCCTGCACCGCCATTCAATATGATCATGGCTGATCATCCAACTCAGTATCCCGTACCTGCCTTCTCTCCATACCCTCTGATCCCTTTATCCACAAGGGCCACATCTAACTCCCTCTTAAATATAGCCAATGAACTGGCCTTGACTACCCTCTGTGGCAGAGAGTTCCAGAGATTCACCACTCTCTGTGTGAAAAAAGTTCTTCTCATCTCGGTTTTAAAGGATTTCCCCCTTATCCTTAAGCTGTGACCCCTTGTCCTGGACTTCCCCAACATCGGGAACAATCTTCCTGCATCTAGCCTGTCCAACCCCTTAAGAATTTTGTAAGTTTCTATAAGATCCCCTCTCAATCTCCTAAATTCTAGAGAGTATAAACCAAGTCTATCCAGTCTTTCTTCATAAGACAGTCCTGACATCCCAGGAATCAGTCTGGTGAACCTTCTCTGCACTCCCTCTATGGCAATAATGTCCTTCCTCAGATTTGGAGACCAAAACTGTACGCAATACTCCAGGTGTGGTCTCACCAAGACCCTGTACAACTGCAGTAGAACCTCCCTGCTCCTATACTCAAATCCTTTTGCTATGAAAGCTAACATACCATTCGCTTTCTTCACTGCCTGCTGCACCTGCATGCCTACTTTCAATGACTGGTGTACCATGACACCCAGGTCTCGCTGCATCTCCCCTTTTCCTAGTCGGCCACCATTTAGATAATAGTCTGCTTTCCTGTTTTTGCCACCAAAATGGATAAACTCACATTTATCCACATTATACCGCAACCACGTCTGCAGACCGCTAAAAGCCATTCCAAGGCCAGGCGGCACCGTTAAATGCCGCTAACTGTCGAGGTTTAGCGCTACTGCAGCTCAATGTTGAAGGCCTTACCACCGCCAAGCTCAACGTCATCGAACAGATGATCAGCCATGATCACATTGAATGGCGGTGCTGGCTCGAAGGGCCGAATGGCCTCCTGCTGCGCCTGTTGTCTATCTTTCTATGAAACCACCCACACCCACCCTCTCTCTCTCTCTCTCTCCATCTCCCTCCATTTTCTCTCACCATCTTTCTGTCACCAGGGTCCGGGGTCTCGGCGCCGGTTTCATCTTGGAGGAGCCGCCATCTTGGAGGAACGGCTGCTAAACAGCAGCCGTCCGTCAACTTCACTCTTTCTTTTGTTTTAGTGTTTCTAATTTCTTTGTTTGTTTGGGGGATTTTGACTTTTAATGTGGGGGGGTAAGGGGGTAACTATTTCTAGGTCCCTACCTGGTCGGTGAGGCAGCTTTTTCTCCAGGCTGCCTCGTCGACCCGTCCTCGTGGCCTACCAGCGGGCATGGAGTGCCGTTTCCTGATGGGGACCGCCCAGCACCTTCAGCTTCGGTGGCGGCACAGCGCTGGAGCGCTATCGGAGAGCGTAGCGGGCGATGCCTTGCCTGGGTCGCCGCGCTGGAACGACGCGCTGGAGCTCCGGTGAGCTGGACCGCCGACACCAACACCTCCGGGCTGCAGGACTGCGGAGCGACCAGCTGCGGGCGGCGGCGCCGACTCCAACATCGGGAGCCTCGTGGCTCCAAATCGGCGCGGCCCTGTTGGCTTCGGGTGACATCGACTCCGCTGGGAAACCGGCCGTTCCAACCGCTCCGAGGACTCTCCCGACGGCCAGGAACATCGGGCCTCCGTAGAGGCAACTGTGGTGGCCTCATTGGGCCTGACTCTGGGGAGAACTGTGGCTGGGGACTGGACATTGTGCCTTCCCCCACAGTGGTGGTCATTGTGGGGGGATGATTTTGTGTGCTGTGCCTGTTAGTCCGTGTACAAGATGGCGGTCGGAGGGGAGAGTGGACGCTGGCGCGAATTGGTCGCCGCTGCTCTCTCCTCAAATTGTGTTTCTTATTTTCTTTTGGTGCTCTTGAAATTGAATTCTGTCCTTGATTTGTGTACTGTGGTGTTTTTATATTTAATTTATTCCGATTATGTGTTTTGTATTTTTTTGTGATTCTATGCATTGTAAGGTGTCCTTGGGTTTTAGAAAGGCGCCAGTAAATAAAATGATTATTATTATTATTATTATTATCTTCATCTTGTTCCCGCCCAAAGCTCCAACCGCCAACCGCCGACCTCACCTGCCCTCACCAAGATGGCCGTCGGCTGCCGACTTCATCTGCCCTCACCATGATGGCTGCCGGCTGCCGGCCTCACCTGCCCTCACCATAATGGCCGCCCGCCCGCCGGTCCCGAGGTGTGAAGCAGCATCATCACATTCGCCGCCATTTTGTGTCGGCCTTCACATTTAAAAACTAAACGCCATCGAGCAACTGCCAGCTGAAGCCACGCCCTCGGATCGGCGGTGCCGTCACGGCGCAGGGAGGGCGTACGTCACGGCGCAGGGCGGGCGGAGAGGGGTGACGTCACGGCGCAGGGCGGGAGGAGAGGGCGGACGTCACGGCGCAGGGCGGGAGGGGAGGGCGTACGTCATGGCGTAGGGCGGGCTGGGAGGGCGGACGTCACGGCGCAGGGCGGGCGGGGAGGGCGGTTCATCTTCATCTTGTTCCCGCTCCACGTCTCCAACTGCCAACCCCGCGCCCGCCCGCGACCTCACCTGCCCTCACCAAGATGACCGCCCGCCGGTCCTGCCCCCCCCCCCCCTGCCCCTCCTCCCCGGGGCCGAGTCTCCCCATCGACCGCATGAAAATGGCGGCGGACGGGCGGGCCGGCGGGCGGAGAAGCTGCAGTTGGTGACGTCGCTGCCGACGGACCTGAGGTAAATAAATAATTATATGATCATCAGCGGCTGCAGCGGATTGTGCGGGATCGGGTCACGTGGGGGAGAAGTGAGTGGGTGAGTGAGGTCAATGACCACATACAGTACAGTACAGGCCGGTACAGTACAGTCACGTGTGTGGGGGGGAGAGAGAGCTGAGGGCAATCTCCACATAAACCACGTCTGGGGGAATAAAACTGGTCAAACTCGGGTAAATAATGTTATAAACACACAGGGGAACAAAATACACAAACAGCCTCACAGCCATCAGGATATTGAACTCAACTCAAACAAAACTCTGAATATTAATAGCCCATTATCAGTTTATTTGCACTTTATCTGTTATATTTATACATGTGTGTATATATTTATACAATGGTATATGGACACACTGATCTGTTCTGGATTCATGCCGTCTATATTTTGTGCTGAAGCAAAGCAAGAATTTCATTGTCCAATCTGGGACACACGACAATAAACTCTCTTGAATCTTGAATAAACCCGGTCTGGGGTAAATAATGTTATAAACACACAGGGGAGCAAATTAAACCCGGTCTGGGGTAAAACTGGGGTAAATAAAGTTCTAAACACAAAGGGGAGCGGAATAAACAAGTTGGCATTTCATAAGAACCACATGAATCCTCAGGCTGCCTTTTAAACCCATGTCCATAAATTTTGAGTAACGGTTGTATCTGTGCTATTGTGGCTTTTTAAAAAATGTTTATTCTTGAAATTAAAACCATTATTCATTATGATAAAAGAAAACAAAATGACAGAAAGGACCATGACAAAATTAAAATTACATTGAATTAAGTGAAAATTATAAAAGCATTACTCCAAAATGTATTAAACTAAGGCCACAGGTATGAGCTAAATGGCTAAATTATGGCAAAATAAATGTGCATAGAAACCATAGAAAATAGGTGCAGGAGGAGGCCATTCGGCCCTTCGAGCCAGCACCGCCATTCATTGTGAACATGGCTGATCGTCCACAATCAATAACCCGTGCCTGCCTTCTTCCCATATCCTTTGACTCCACTAGCCCCTAGAGCTCTATCTAACTCTCTCTTAAATCCATCCAGTGATTTGGCCTCCACTGCCCTCTGTGGCAGGGAATTCCATAAATTCACAACTCTCTGGGTGAAAAAGTTTTTTCTCACCTCAGTCTTAAATGACCTCCCCTTTATTCTAAGACTGTGGCCCCTGGTTCTGGACTCGCCCAACATTGGGAACATTTTTCCTGCATCTAGCTTGTCCAGTCCTTTTATAATTTTATATGTTTCCATAAGATTCCCCCTCATCCTTCTAAACTCGAGTGAATACAAGTCTAGTCTTTTCAATCTTTCCTCATATGACAGTCCGGCCATCCCAGGGATCAATCTCGTGAACCTACGCTGCACTGCCTCAATCACAAGGATGTCCTTCCTCAAATTAGGAGACCAAAACTGTACACAATACTCCAGATGTGGTCTCACCAGAGCCCTATACAACTGCAGAAGAACCTCTTTACTCCTATACTGAAATCCTCTTGTTATGAAGGCCAACATTCCATTTGCTTTCTTCATTGCCTGCTGTACCTGCATGCCAACTTTCAGTGACCGGTGTACAAGGATACCCAGGTCTCGCTCTACCTCCCCCTTACCTAACCTAACCCCATTGAGATAATAATCTGCCCCCTTGTTTTTGCCACCAAAGTGGATAACCTCACATTTATCTATAGTATACTGCATCTGCCACGCATCTGCCCACTCACTCAACCTATCCAGGTCATCCTGCAACCACCTAACATCCTCTTCACGGTTCACACTGCCACCCAGCTTTGTGTCATCCGCAATAGTGCAATAGAAATTAAAAGTAAATGCCTAAGTAGTTAAGTTTGCTACAAAAGTACATACCTAAAATGTATTAATAAAAGTCTGAGGAACAGAATTGCTTCTGTCAGAGAGAGAGAGAGAGAGAGAGAGAGTGAGAGAGAAAGTGGAGGGAGGAGAGGGTGAGAAGCTGGAGGTGGAAAGGGGGTGGTGAGTAGCGGGGGTAAACAGGCAGCAAAGGGAGGGCGGGAGGATTCAAGGGGGAGTGGGTTTGGTGCTGAGGGGGATGAATGGGGGGGCAGGGAACTGGGGGGAGATAGAGGGGTCAAGTGGGCCAAGGAAGGGGGTAAGGAGCCAGGTGGGGTTGGGTTCACATTGTTTGGGGGTGGGGAGGACGGGGGAGGGAGCAAAGGGGTGTAAGGAGCAGGAGGCGGCAGGGGTAATGGGCAGGGAGCCACAGGGAGGAGGTCACATTGTTTGGGGTTGGGGAGGGTGTTGCAGTTTAGGAAGTCAAACCAGGACAGGGTCTTCACTATGAATGGCGGGGCGCTGGGGGAATGTTTGGAGCCAGGGATCTAGGAGTGCAAGTATGAGTTGGGCCGAAGGGCCTCTTTCCAATGCTGTATTACTCTATGAATCTATGACAAAGTGCTGGAGTAATTCAGCGGGTCAGGCAGCATCTGTGGAGAAGATAGACAAAGTGCTGGAGTAATTCAGCGGGTCAGGCAGCATCTGTGGAGAGAAGGAATGGGTGACATTTTGGGTCGAGACCCTTTGGTTTAGTTTAGTTTAGAGATGCAGCGTGGAAACATGTCTTTCGGCCCACGGACTCTGCGCCGACCAGCGATCACCCCGTACACTAGCACTATCCTACGCACATTAGGGACAATTTAACAAATTTGTGGAGTCCGATTAATTTACAACCCTGAACGTCTTTGAAATGTTGGAGGAAACTGGAGCACGCAGTGTGAAAACCCACGCATGTCAAGGGGAGAATGTGCAGACTCTGCACAGACAGCACCCATAGTCAGGATCGAGCCCGGGTCTCTGGCGGTGAGGCAGCAACTATACTGCTGCGCCGCTGTGCCGCGCAGAATTATATAATGGTTTCCTCTGCCATAAATGCACCCAATATGTGCTAGTAATGTCCTGCTTGCCAGCTTGTTGACCCACTGTGTTCCCCTCCTGCAGGGTTTAGGAGCCGTTGCTGTGGACGGAGAGACGGGGACGTGAGCGGCCATTGAGGGCGGCCACGGTGCCGGTGAGCCCCCCCCCCCAACTGCTCGGTGTGCGGGCTGAGCTTCGAGGGGCTGAGATTCGATGGGGGACCACATGACGGGGCACAACAAGGAGAAGCATTATGAGTGACGTGTGTGGCAAGGCCTGGCGGTGCCCGAGCGAGCTGGAGATCCACCGGCGGTTGCACACGGGAAGACGCCCCTTCGACTGCTCGGAGTGCGACAAGAGCTTCAAGATGGCGAAACAGCTGAAGATGCACCAGCGGGTTCACACTGGCGAGAAGCCCTATTGCTGCGGCACCTGCGGCAAGACCTTTGCCCAGTTGTCGGGGCTGAGGAACCACCGGCGGGTGCACAGCAGTGAGCGGCCCTTCACCTGCTCCGACTGCGGCAAAGGCTTCAAGTCGTCGCTGGAACTGAAGGTACACAGGCGTGTGCACACCGCGGAGCGGCCCTACACCTGCGTCCAGTGCGGGAAGGGTTTCTCCCTCTCCGGCAACCTGCGGAGGCACCAGCGCACCCACACCGGCGAGCGCCCCTTCACCTGCGCCCAGTGTGGCAAGGGTTTCGCCTTCTCCGGCAACCTGCTGAGGCACCAGCGCACCCACACCGGCGAGCGTCCCTACACCTGCAGCTACTGCGGCAAGCGCTTCACCCAGTCCACTCACCTGTTGTCCCACCAGCGCACCCACACCTGTGAGCGCCCCTTCACCTGCGCCCAGTGTGGCAAGGGTTTCACCCAATCCAGTCACCTGCTGTCACACCAGCGCACCCACACCGGTGAGCGCCCCTTCACCTGCACCCAGTGTGGCAAGGGTTTCACCCTCTCCGGCAACCTGCGGTCCCACCAGCGCACCCACACCGACGAGCGCCCCTACACCTGCGTCCAGTGCGGCAAGGGTTTCGCCCTCTCCAGCAACCTGCTGAGGCACCAGCGCACCCACACCGGCGAGCGTCCCTACACCTGCAGCTACTGCGGCAAGGGCTTCACCCGCTCCATAAACCTGCTGAGGCACCAGCGCACCCACACTGGCGAGCGCCCCTACATCTGCAGCTACTGCGGCAAGGGCTTCACCCTCTCCACCACCCTGTTGAGGCACCAGCACACCCACACCGGCGAGCGCCCCTTCACCTGTGCCCAGTGCGGCAAGGGCTTCGCCAGCTCCACCAGACTGCTGTCCCACCAGCGGCTGCACACCGGCAACCGTCCCGTTCCCTGCCCGGTGTGTGGAGAGCGCTTTACCATGGCCTCCCACGCCCTGTCTCACCATTGCGTGCACACCAGTGGCCAGCCCTACGACTGCCCGTACTGCGGTGAGGAGTTTGACAGCTCGCGGGGGTTACGGCAGCACCGGCGGACCCACGCCGGCGAGCAGCTGCTCCCACTGTGACAAGAGAGCACGGGGGCTGCGGGAGCACCAGCGGCTACACACCGGAGAGAGACCTTATGTGTGCACTGAGTGTGGCAAGGGTTTCACCCACCTTGACCACCTGCTGGAACACCGACGAGTCCACACCGGCCAGCGCCCCTTCACCTGCCTGCTCTGCAGCAAGCCCTTTGCCCGCTCCTCCAGCCTGCTGGCACACCGCCACGTGGATAGATTTTTTTTTTTTTTTGATTTTTTTTAAAAATATTTTTATTTTATTAGAAGTAAGTACTATTGTATACAATCATATTTTCATAATACTTTTTATGTACAGCTTCTTATTTAAAAAAAATGTTGTAATAAAGAAGAAAAAGAAAAAAGTTAGATAATGAAAAATAGAAAAATGTGAGATATATAGTGTGTGAAAAATAAAAATAAAAAGTGAAAAAAGAAAGTTAAGACATAGAAAATAGAAGAAAGAGAATAAAAGAAGAGAAGAGAAGAAAAGAAAATAGAAGTAAGGAGATCATTTATAATCTTGACCATCCGCAGTCACGGATTAGCTTTTACACCTGTTTTGCACCATATGTTTCCAAAAAGACGACAAATGGAGACCAACTCGTTATGAATTGGTCAAATTTATCTATTAGGAGGCATCGCATTTCCTCAAGATGTGCGGTATCCAACATACTTGCAATCCACATTTTGAGCGTTGGTATTGGTGTATTTTTCCAAAATTTAAATATTAATTTTTTTGCTATTATTAAACCATAATTAAAAATTGACTTTTGAGATGAGCTCAATTTGTTCCCGTCTTCCATTACCCCAAATATAATCAATTCATTATTGGGTTCCATTTTTGTCTTAAATAATTTTGTAAATATTTCGAAAATATCACTCCAAAATCCATGAAGTTTTATACAAGAAACAAAAGAGTGTGTTATAGTTGCGTCTTGGGTTAAACATTTATCGCAAATGGGCGATATATTTGGATAAAATTTATTTAATCTTGTTTTTGAGTAATATAATCTATTTAAAATTTTTAATTGGATTAGATTATGTCTTGCGTTAATCGAACACTTGTGAATGTATGTCAAATACTTTTCCCATGTAGCCTTCGTAATTTTTATCAATTATTCCCGTTCCCACTCTTCTCTAATTACCTCGGTCACAGGTAAATCTATATTTAAGATACTATTATATAAATATGATATTAATTTTTGTGTATCAGCTTTTATATTCATTACTTCTTCTAGTAAATCAGGAGTTATTTTTTGATATCCCTGTATGTATGTCTTCAAAAAATTACAAATCTGAAAATATTTAAAATAATGAGTGTTTTTCAGTTTAAATTTTAATTGTAATTGTTGAAATGATAATAAATCTCCCGTTTCATACATGTCCCCGATCCTTTTAATTCCTAAACTTTCCCATTGATTATATATTTTATCCATCATAGATGGTTTAAATAAAGGATTATTCGCTATCGGTGTTAACAATGATAGGTTTCTTAATTTTAAGGATAATTTTATTTATTTCCATATTCTTATTGTATCTTGTATAATTGGGATTTTCTTATATATTGTATTGTTCCTTTTTTTCGGGGAGAAGAGGATTGTTCCTATATTACAAGGATAACAATCCTCTTTCTCCATTTTTATCCATTCTGTCTGTTGAGTTGAACTATCCAACCAGTAAATTATATTCTTAATATGTATTGCCCAATAGTAATACAAAAAATTTGGGATGTCCCCCGACATCTTTTGGTTTACATAAGTGTTCTTTTTTAATTCTATGTGATTTATAATCCCAAACAAAATTAGTAATATTAGCGTTCAGTTTAGAAAAAAAATATTTTGGTACATATACTGGTATAGATTGAAATAGGTATAATAACTGTGGTAGGAAGCTCATTTTAATAGCATTTATTCTGCCTATTAATGATAAAGGGAGTGTTTTCCAAAATTTTATCATTATATTAAGTTTATTTATTAAGGGTATAAAATTGGCATTGAATAAAGCTTTATGTTTTCTAGTAATCTGAATACCCAAATATTTGAATTTTTCTGTTGCTATTTTAAAGGGGAATTTCAATAAGTGTGTAGATTCTTGAGGTTTTAACGTCGTGATTTCACTTTTGTTCCAGTTTATTCTATATCCAGAAAAGGACCCAAATTCCTCTATTAAATTTAATAAATTTGGTATGCTCGTTTGTGAATTTGTTATATATAACAAAAGATCGTCTGCATACAATGAAATTTTATTATTTGAGTCCCTAGTATTATAACCCTGAATATTCGGATGGCTTCTTATACTTTCAGCCAGAGGTTCTATCATAAGGGCAAATAGCAGGGGTGATAAAGCACATCCCTGCCTATTACCCCTTGATAATTGAAATTTTTGAGATAACATGCTGTTAGTTAATATTCTTGCCATCGGTTTATCATATAATAATTTCACCCATGCAATAAAATTCTCTCCCATATTAAATTTTTGTAATACTTTGTATAAATACTGCCATTCTACCTGATCAAATGCTTTCTCTGCGTCCAAAGAAATAATTGCTAAGTCTTCTTCCTCCACTTTATGTGAGTACATTATATTAAACAGCGCTACGTGGATAGATAGGGGCTGTTTAGGTAGACACAAAATGCTGGAAGGAATGGGTAACGTTTCAGGGTCGAGACCCATCTTCAGTGTCGACCTGAAACATCACCCATTCCTTGTCTCCAGAGATGCTGCCTGTCCCGCTGAGTTACTCCAGCACTCTGAAATGTCACCTATCCATGTTCTACAGAGATGCTGCCTGACCCGCTAAGTTACTCCAGCACTCTGTGAATGTCACCTATCCATGTTCTCCACAGATGCTGCTTGACCCGCTGAATTACTCCAGCACTCTGTGTTAGTCATAGTGATACAGTGTGGAAACAGGCCCTTCGGGCCAACTTGCCCCCACCGACTAACATGTCCCAGCTGCACTAGACCCACCTGCCTGTGTTTGGTCCATATCCCTCCAAACTTGTCCTATCCATGTAACTGTCTAACTGTTTCTTGGGATAGTCACAGCCTCAACTACCTCCTCTGACAGTTTGTTCCATACTCCCACCACCCTCTGTGTGAACAAGTTACCCCTCAGTTTCCTTTTAAATCTTTTCCCCTTCACCTTGAATCCATGTCCTCTGGTCCTCGATCCCCCCACTCTGGGCAAGGGATTCTGTGCATCTAACTAAATTGTGTTCTATGCAAGATTCCAGCATCTGCAGTATCTTCTGTCTCCCTCACCTATATCCACCTATCACTTCTGAAGAAGGGTCTCAACCTGAAACATCACCCATTCCTTCTCTCTAGAGATGCTGCCTGTCCCGCTGAGTTACTCCAGCATTTTGTGTCCACCTGTCACTTGCCAGGCTTTGTCCAGACCCCATTTCTCTTTTCCAGCTTCCTCCCCCCACCCTATCCACTCAGTCTGAAGAAGGGTCCTGACTCAAAACATCGTCTGTCCTTTCCCTCTAAAGCAGTGGAGGAACTCAGTAGGTCAGGCCGCATCTGTGGAGGGAAGGGAATCTAAGGCGACCACTCCCACCTCTCCTTTCCAAATTTCTCCACCCCCCACACCAAACATTCTGAAGAAGGGTCCTGACCTAGAATGTTGCCTGTTCATGCTCTCCAGACATGCAAGTTACTCCAGGAGATTATGTCTCTCTTTGTAAACCGGCATCTGCTGTTCCTTCTTTACGTATGTGAAGAGGAAAACATTAGTTAAGACCAAAGTTGGACTCTTGAAGACTGAAAAAGGTGAATTTATTATGGGGAACAAGGAAATGGCAGATGAGTTGAACATTTACTTTGGATCCGTCTTCACTAAGGAGGACACAAACAATCTTCCTGATGTACTAGTGGCCAGAGGATCTGGGGTGACGGAGGAACTGAAGGAAATCCACATTAGGCAGGAAATGGTGTTGGATAGACTGATGGGACTGAAGGCTGATAAATCCCCAGGGCCTGATGGTCTGCATCCCAGAGTACTTAAGGAAGTGGCTCTAGAAATTGTGGACGCATTGGTGATAATTTTCCAATGTTCCATAGATTCAAGATCAGTTGCAGTGGATTGGAGGGTAGCTAATGTTATCCCACTTTTTAAGAAAGGCGGGAGAGAGAAAACAGAATTATAGACCAATTAGCCTGACATCAGTGGTGGGGAAGATGCTGGAGTCAATTATAAAAGATAAATAGCCGCATATTTGGATAGCAGTAACAGGATCACTCCGAGTCAGCATGGATTTACAAAGGGGAAATCATGCTTGACTAATCCTCTGGAATTTTTTGAGGATGTAACTAGGAAAATGGACAAGGGAGAATCAGTGGATGTAGTGTACCTGGACTTTCAGAAAGCATTTGATAAGGTCCCACATGGGAGATTAGTGGGCAAATTTAGGGCAAAATTAGGGTATTGGGGGTAGAGTGCTGACACGGATAGAAAATTGGTTGGCAGACAGAAAACACAGGGATGGGATTAACGGGTCCCTTTCAGAATGGCAGGCAGTGACTAGTGGGGTGCCGCAAGGCTCGGTGCTGGGACCGCAGCTATTTACAATATACATCAATGAAGAGATTTAAAAGTAACATTAGCAAATTTGCAGATGACACAAAGCTGGGTGGCAGTGTGAACTGTGAGGAGGATGCTATGAGAATGTAGGGTGACTTGGACAGGTTTGGGGAGTGGGCAGATGCATGGCAGATGCAGTTTAATGTGGATAAATGTGAGGTAGATTATTATCTAAATGGTGTCAAGTTGGGAAATGCGGAGGTACAGCGGGATTTAGGGGTCCTTGTTCCTCAGTGACTGAAAGTAAGCATGTAGGTAATTTAGGGTATTGGGGGTAGAGTGCTGACATGGATAGAACATTGGTTGGCAGACAGGAAACACAGAGTAGGGATTAACGGGTCACAGACTGGGAAACATATTCTGTAAAAGGGCTGGATGGTAGGAGTTTGTAAAATGTGTGCAGGATAGTTTTTTGCAGCAATACATAGAGGTACCTACTAGAGAAGGGGCAGTGCTGGGCCTCCTGTTAGGAAATGAGACAGGGCAGTTGACAGAGGTATGTGTTGGGGAGCACTTTGGGTCCAGAGATCACAATACCATTCGTTTCAATATAATTATGGAGAAGTTCAGAACTGGATCTCCCGGTTCCCAACCATTTTAACACCCCTTCCTACTCCCACACTGATGTTTCTGTCCTGGGCCTCCTCCATTGCCAGAGTGAGGTGACACGGAAACTGGAAAAACAGCACCTCATAGCTTACAGCCCAATGACATGAACATTGAATTCTCCAAATTAAGGAAACTCCCTCCACCTAATCAAGTCCTGGAGTCTGTCCCAACCGCATCTCTTTTTTCCAGCTTTCTCCCCCGACTCCATCAGTCCAAAGAAGGGTCCAGACCTGACACGTCACCTGTCCATTCCCCTCCAAAGTGCCGGTAGTACTCAGCAGGTCAGCCATCCGTGGTGAGAACTTTGGCCCTTCCAGCCAGCACCGCCATTCAATGTGATTCCGCTGTGTGGATGTTTATGTTAGATTTTATTTTATGTGGCTGTGTGTCTTGTTGCTTTTTACTCAGTATGGCTGCATGGTAACACAAATATCACTGTACCATAATTGGTACATGTGACAATAAATACCAACTTGAACTTGATCAGCTTTTGTCTATATATTAAAAAAAGGATAATGCTGACTGATCGTGCACAATTGTGACGGCTTGATTTCAAAGACAGGACAGGACAGGGACATTCCCTGAGGGATTTGCGTGGTTGGAAGAGGTTTCGTCTGTGTTTTTCTCCCTCGGTTGTTGTCCGGGGAGGAAGGCGGCGGCACTCGGCCCGTCGGGGCTAGGATGCGCGGGAGGAAGGCTGAGCTTGGATTGAGGCTTGGAAGGCTGAGCTCGCCTCCCCTGCCCCGACCCGCATCCGGTCCACCACGGAGGGGGAAGCGAGCAAACCCCACATGGACAGTGTCGGTGGTCGCCCTGCCCGGCGACAGGCCCTTCGGCACCTCTCGTCCGTGCTACCCCGGGCTTTCTGCAACACAATCTTGCACTGTTCTGCACTGG
The DNA here is from genome assembly GCA_038087875.1 of Malacoraja senta. Classification (NCBI taxonomy): domain Eukaryota; kingdom Metazoa; phylum Chordata; class Chondrichthyes; order Rajiformes; family Rajidae; genus Malacoraja; species Malacoraja senta. The sequence continues at coordinate 37,569 of JAXLNO010001510.1, forward strand.
ATATTGCATTTGTTGCATTTGTCATCACTGTATGTACACCGTTTGCTCTGTGAACGGGCAATTTCATCGTCTCCCGATCGATGTGCAGAACAACAAACTAATGAAGCAACTGGAACACATTTCTCCTGGGTTGCTGCAGGCTGAAGCATCAAACTACTACCCTGTTGAGCCCCGTCAGTCCCACAGCACAGAAACACACAGCCATGCCTATCGAAGCTAGTCCCACATGCCCACGTCTGGCCCCTCACCCTCTCTGCCTTTCCCACCCATGCCTTTAGAAAGGAGATGAGGAGGAATTTCTTTAGCCGGAGGGTGGTGAATCTGTCGAATTCATTGCCCCAGAGGGCGGTGGAGGCCAAGTCACCGGGTATTGTTTAGATTTTAGAGATACTGTGCGGAAACAGGCCCTTCGGCCCAACAAGTCATCGCCGACCAGTGATCACCCCGTATACTAGCTCCATCCTACACACATTAGGTACAATTTTACAGAAGCCAATTAACCTACAAACCAGCAGGTCTTTGGAATGCGGAAGGAAACCGGAGCACCCGGAGAAAACCCACACAGGTGACGGGGAGAACTTGCAACTCCGTACAGACAGCTCCCGTATTCAGGATGGAACCCGGGTCTCTGGCGCTGTGAGGCAGTAACTCTACCGCTGCACAACTGTGTATTTTTGCTATCTATCATTTCATTTGTTACTCACACCAGCAGAGTTGTGCACAAATGGTTCACATTAATAATGTCAATCTGAGTGGCAACTTTTCCACACAGATGGTGGTGGGTGTATGGAATGAGCTGCCGGAGGAGGTAGTTGAGGCTGGGACTATCACAACGTTTAAGAGACACTTGGATAGGACAGGTTTGGAGGGATATGGGCCAAATGCGGGCAAGTGGGACTAGTGTAGATGGGGCATGTTGGTCGGGGTGGGACTAGTGTAGATGGGGCATATTGGTCGGGGTGGGACTAGTGTAGATGGGGCATGTTGGTCAGGGTGGGACTAGTGTAGATGGGGCATGTTGGTCGGGGTGGGACTAGTGTAGATGGGGCATGTTGGTCGGGGTGGGACTAGTGTAGATGGAGCATGTTGGTCGGGGTGGGACTAGTGTAGATGGGGCATGTTGGTCGGGGTGGGCAAGTTGGGCCGAAGGAAGGGCCTGTTTCCATGCTGTGACTCTATGAACTTCCAAGAGTAATATCCTCCTTTCTCTGGGTCATTCATTGTTAATAAAGAAAGTTTACTGTTCCTGTTTAAATGTCCACAGTAAAGTCTAGTCAGAAGTGAGCCCACCTGCTTCAGCCATGATGAATTAACAAATCATCACTATTCACTTCTCAGACGTTAGAATTGGTCAGAACATTCCCTCCACCGTGACCCTTGACACCAATGTCCCTTGGGGTCATGACCTTGCCACCCACAACTTGTGGCCAGGTCTCAGGCCAATGGGATCCAGACGTCCGTCCACTGGTCAGAACAGTATTTCAGCCACATGAGCAGCAAAGATGAGATAGAATATGGGAAAGACATTGAGAACCTTCTGTCGTGAAGGGCCGAATGGCCCACTCCTGCACCTATGGTCAGTATAACAATCCATCCCTCAACATCAGCAAGACAAAAGAGTTAGCGTTTACAAGAACGACCCCAGGAACGAGTGGGTGAACGTATGATGAGCGTTTGTCGGCGCTGGGCGCTGGGTCTAGAAGATTGGGTGGGGGGGGAGCTCATTGAAACTTCACCGAACAGTGAAAGGCCCGGATAGAGTGGATGTGGAGAGGCTGTTTCCACTAGTGGGAGAGTCTAGGACCAGAGGGCACAGCCTCAGAATTAAAGGACCTTCCTTTAGGAAGGAGACGAGGAGGAATTTCTTTAGCCAGAGGGTGGTGAATCTGTGGAATTCATTGCTACAGACGGCGGTGGAGGCTACAAGTCAGGGGATATATTTAAGGCAGAGATAGATAGATTGTTGATTAGTGCGGGTGTTAGGTTATGGGAAGAAGGCAGGAGAAAGGGGTAAGGAGGGAGAGATAGATCAGCCATGATTGATTGGTGGGGTAGACTCGATGGGCTGAATGGCCTAATTCTGAGTCTGTGTGTTATGGTCGTCCCTGACTTAAGGAAATGCAAGCAGCCACTTTATGTAAAGAGCAACAAGTCAGAGGGCAATTATTGTCCCGCAGACAAAACTACTGCCCCAGGTGGATATCATGATGTGTGCAACGCACATTGATTGGCCACTGGTGGGCGAAGGGTTAATGTGATAACTGGCTGGATTGAAGCTGATTAGAAAATTGTCAGCTGCTGTGTATAAAAGGGGGAGTTGTGGGAGTGTCTGAGTGCAGTGGTCCTGGGCTGTGGATGGGAGCAGTGGTCCTGGGCTGTGGGTGGGAGCAGTGGTCCTGGGCTGTGGATGGGAGCAGTGGTCCTGGGCTGTGGATGGGAGCAGTGGTCCTGGGCTGTGGATGGGAGCAGTGGTCCTGGGCTGTGGATGGGAGCAGTGGTCCTGGGCTGTGGATGGGAGCAATGGTCCTGGGCTGTGGATGGGAGCAGTGGTCCTGGGCTGTGGATGGGAGCAGTGGTCCTGGGCTGTGGATGGGAGCAGTGGTCCTGGGCTGTGGATGGGAGCAGTGCTCAGGGTAGAGACAGGGAGTCGCCCCTTGATTCTGATGTGGATCTACATCTCCAGGGCATGAGGTCGGTGAGAACACTATCCCTCTCTACTGAATTGTGTTTGCTTCTTTAATTCTGCTGACTTTTCCTTTCAATTGTTGCATTTGAAGTGTCCAGGGTTTTTAATGATTATTTTTTTCTGGTGCAACTGGAATTGTGCTGATTCTGTGCTGTATCTCCGAACTAAAAGGATGTTTCTACTAGCGGGAGAGTCTCGGACCAGAGGGCACAGTGTCAGAATAAAAGGATGTATCTTTACTAAAGTGATGATACCCTAACCTTATCACAACTGAAATTGAATCTGACTGATGTAAAATGTAGAAACCAAGACCTGTAGATGCTGGTTTATACCAAAGATAGACACATTGCTGGAGTGACTGAGTGGGTCAGGGAGCATCTCTGGAGAAACAAGTGATTTTGGGATGGAATAGAAGAAGGGTTCTTACCCAAAATATCACCCATCCTTTTCCTCCAGAGATGCTGCCTGACCTGCTGAGTTTCTCCAGCTCTTATCATAGTCTTCTCTATATCCCGCAGCTCTGCTCTTAATCCCCATCCCCCTACTCGTAACAAGGACAGAGTCCCCCATGTCCTCACCTTCCACCCTACCAGCCATCACATACAACAGATAATCCTCCAACATTATTGCCACCTCCAACGGGAGCCCACCACTGGCCTCATCTTCCCATTCTCCAAATTCAGTGGTTTCTCCCTCCTTCCCCTTCCCAGCTCTCCCACAGCATACTGTCTCTGCCTTTTCCGTCCTTTTTCCCGCACCCCCCCCCCCAACTTCAGTCTGAAGAAGGGTCTCGACCTGAAACGTCACCTATTCCTTCTCTCCATAGATGCTGCCTCACCCGCTGAGTTACTCCAGCATTTTTGTCTACCTGGATGGGCCTGCAGTGCGGCGGATGACCACAAGGTGGGGCTGTTGACCATAAATTCGACGGGCCTGCAGTGCGGTGGATCACCACACGGTGGGAGTGTTGACCATAAATTGGACGGGCATGCAGTGCGGTGGATCACCACACGGTGGGAGTGTTGACCATAAATTGGACGGGCCTGCAGTGCGGTGGATCACCACACGGTGGGAGTGTTGACCATAAATTGGACGGGCCTGCAGTGCGGTGGATCATACATAGATACATAGAAAATGGGTGCAGGAGTAGGCCATTCGGCCCTTCGAGCCTGCACCGCCATTCAATATGATCATGGCTGATCATCCAACTCAGTAGGGTCTGTAGGGGTGCGCTGCTCTGGCAGCAGCCATGTCAGCAGTGCATCAGTTTTTTCAACATTATTTTTTATTTTTAGTATGTTTTAAAATGTGTAATTAATGTTTCTTTGTGTGTCTTGTGTGGGGGTGGTGTGGGGGGGTAAGGGGGAAACCGCTTCGGTCGCTTCCTCCATGGAGAGGCGACTTTTTCCAGGTCGCCTCCCCCGTGGCCTAACATCAAGGATCGGCGCGGCCTTTCCCGGAGACGTGCCCGGGCTTCAGCGGCGGGCGCAGCGTGGACTCTCGGCGTGGAGCGGGTGAACCCTCGCTGGGGCTCGCTGGAGGGGAGCGCTCCGTTTCGCTGGCCCGGGGCAGCCGGCAGCCTGAAGTCGCAGCCTGAAGCCGCGGTCTGCAGAGCTCCAGCTGGTGCGGCGTCTACAGCCCGGGATCCCTCTTGGGGGACCCGGGGGAAGAAGAAGAAGCCATCATTGCCGGCCCGCGGCCAACTTCTACCGCGGGGCCGGCATGGACTTACCAACACCCCTGGAGGGGAGCTTCGACCGCCGGCCCTGCAGTCTACGGTGCTTCTGGCTGCGGCAGGGAACCTTAAATCTTGACCGCCGGCCTGCGGCCCATAACAATCTAAAGCCGCGGTCTCCGGTGAGGAAGAGCCGATCCTGGACTGACTTGGACTCTGGTCCTGTCCACGGGGGGGAAATGGAGGAGGACTGGCCAAATTTTTGTGCCTTCCACCACAGTGATGAATGCTGTGGTGGATGTTTGTGTTACTTTTTGTGTGTTCTTTTTTATTGTATCGCTGCTGACAACCCAATCCATTGCCGGGTCGCTGCTCATGCGGTCGACCGGTCGGTGCAGATTAAATGTATTGTTTGTTTAAATTGCCCCTCGGGGACAAATAAAGTGCTTGGTAAATGGTAAATGGTAAATGGTATCCCATAACAGGTCGCTCCAATTTGTGGATCACCACACGGTGGGAGTGTTGACCACAAATTGGATGGGCCTGCAGTGCAGTGGATCACCACACGGTGGGAGTGTTGACCACAAATTGGACGGGCCTGCAGTGTGGCGGATCACCACACGGTGGGAGTGTTGACCACAAATTGGACGGGCCTGCAGTGCGGCGGATCACCACACGGTGGGAGTGTTGACCACAAATTGGAGCGACCTGTTATGTGAATTCACTGCACATTGGGAGCGCTGTCTACAAATTAGATATTGTGCTCTTTACTGCAAAATGGTTCTTTGTTGCTCTGTGACCCTTTACCTTTCCCCGTAATGCACCCATTGCACAGATGCCAAATTTAGTAAAAACCCTGAAACCAGGGAAGATTTGGGATGAAAATCAAGGAACTGCAGGTGCTGGTTTACAAAAAAAGGCACAAAGTGCTGGAGTAACTCAGCGGGTCAGGCAGCATCTGTGGAGAACATGGATAGGTGACGTTTCACAGAGTGCTGGAGTAACTCAGCGGGTCAGGCAGCATCTGTGGGGAACATGGATAGGTGAGATTTTGGGTTGGGAGCCTCAGACTGATTTCTGGGTGTGGTTCCATTTCCTTCATGAAGGCAGTAGCAAGAATGAATTTGTCTCCTGGATAGATGTCCAATTGTGTTTTAATTGGGGCACTTTTTGAAGACTGGTTTTCAGTTGATGACTAATTGTTATGATTAAGAAGACAGCGAGGAATTTAAAGTGGATCTACATTGTACTTGGTTGAGGAAAGTTAATGTGAACTAGTTGTTAACCTCTTGTGTGAAATGGGGAAGTACAACGGGATCTAGAGGTCCTTGTTCATCAGTCACTGAAAGTAAGCATGTAGGTACAGCAGGCAGTGAAGAAAGCCAATGGCATGTTGGCCTTTATAACAAGAGGAGTTGAGTATAGGAGCAAAGAGGTCCTTCTGCAGTTGTACAGGGCCCTAGTGAGACCACACCTGGAGTATTGTGTGCAGTGTTGGTCCCCTAACTGGAGGAAGGACATTCTTGCTATTGAGGGAGCCCAGCGTAGGTTCACCGGGTTAATTCCCGGGATGGTGGGACTGTCATATGCTGAGAGAATGGAGCGGCTGGGCTTGTACACTCTGGAGTTTAGAAGGATGAGAGGCAATCTCATTGAAACATATAAGATTGTTAAGGGCTTGGACACGCTAGAGGCAGGAAACATGTTCCCGATGTTGGGGGAGTCCAGAACCAGGGGCCACACACAGTTTAAGAATAAGGGGTAAGCCATTTAGAACGGAGATGAGGAAACACTTTATCTCACAGAGAGTGGTGGATCTGTGGGATTCTCTGCCTCAGAGGGCGGTGGAGGCCGGTTCTCTGGATGCTTTCCAGAGAGAGCTAGATAGGGCTCTTAAAAATAGCGGAGTCAGGGGATATGGGGAGAAGGCAAGAACGGGGTACTGATTGGGGATGATCAGCCATGATCACATTGAATTGCGGTGCTGGCTCGAAGGGTGAATGGCCTATACTCCTGCACCTATTGTCTATTGTCAAACCCCAACCCTTAACCCTTAACTCACTGTGGTCACACACTGGTCACTGCACCCACACACTGGTCACTGCGGCCACACACTGGTCACTGCGGCCACACACTGGTCACTGCGGCCACACACTGGTCACTGCGGTCACACACTGGTCACTGTGCCCACACAGAGGTCACTGTGGCCACACAGAGGTCACTGTGGCCACACAGAGGTCACTGTGGCCACACAGAGGTCACTGAGCCCACACACTGGTCACTGCACCCACACACTGGTCACTGCACCCACACACTGGTCACTGCGGTCACACACTGGTCACTGCACCCACACACTGGTCACTGCACCCACACACTGGTCACTGTGGCCACACGGAGGTCACTGAGCCCACACACTGGTCTCTGCACCCACACACTGGTCACTGCACCCACACACTGGTCACTGCACCCACACACTGGTCACTGCACCCACACACTGGTCACTGCACCCACACACTGGTCACTGCACCCACACACTGGTCACTGCACCCACACACTGGTCACTGCACCCACACACTGGTCACTGCACCCACACACTGGTCACTGCGGCCACACACTGGTCACTGCGGCCACACACTGGTCACTGCGGCCACACACTGGTCACTGCGGTCACACAGTGGTCACTGCAGTCACACAGTGGTCACTGCACCCGCACAGTGGTCACTGCACCCGCACACTGGTCACTGCACCCGCACACTGGTCACTGCACCCGCACACTGGTCACTGCACCTGCACACTGGTCACTGTGGCCACACACTGCTCACTGCACCCACACACTGGTCACTGCGGCCACACACTGGTTACTGCGGTCACTGCACCCACACACTGGTCACTGCGGCCACACGCTGGTCACTGCGGCCACACGCTGGTCACTGCGGCCATACGCTGGTCACTGCGGTCACTGCACCCATACACTGGTCACTGCGGCCACACACTGGTCACTGCGGTCACTGCACCCACACACTGGTCACTGCACCCATACACTGGTCACTGCGGCCACACACTGGTCACTGCTGTCACACACTGGTCACTGCGGCCACACTGGTCACTGCGGCCACACACTGGTCACTGCGGCCACACGGAGGTCACTGAGCGCACACACTGGTCACTGCACCCACACACTGGTCACTGCGGCCACACACTGGTCACTGCGGTCACACACTGGTCACTGCACCCACACACTGGTCACTGCGGTCACACAGTGGTCACTGCACCCACACAGTGGTCACTGCACCCACACAGTGGTCACTGCACCCCACACAGTGGTCACTGCACCCGCACACTGGTCACTGCACCCGCAC
>JAXLNO010001510.1:45488-93178 GCA_038087875.1 Malacoraja senta
CTCACGACAGCCCAGGACCACTGCTCCCATCCAACAGCCCAGGACCACTGCTCCCATCCACAGCCCAGGACCACTGCTCCCATCCACAGCCCAGGACCACTGCTCCCATCCACAGCCCAGGACCACTGCTCCCATCCACAGCCCAGGACCACTGCTCCCATCCACAGCCCAGGACCACTGCTCCCATCCACAGCCCAGGACCACTGCTCCCACCCACAGCCCAGGACCACACCTCCCATCCACAGCCCAGGACCACTGCTCCCATCCACAGCCCAGGACCACACCTCCCACCCCGCAGCCCAGGACCACTGCTCCCATCCACAGCCCAGGACCACTGCTCCTCACGACAGCCCAGGACCACAGCTCCCACCCACAGCCCAGGACCACTGCTCCTCACGACAGCCCAGGACCACTGCTCCCATCCACCAGCCCAGGACCACTGCTCCCATCCACAGCCCAGGACCACTGCTCCCATCCACAGCCCAGGACCACTGCTCCCATCCACAGCCCAGGACCACTGCTCCCACCCACAGCCCAGGACCACTGCTCCCATCCACAGCCCAGGACCACTGCTCCCATCCACAGCCCAGGACCACTGCTCCCATCCACAGCCCAGGACCACTGCTCCCATCCACAGCCCAGGACCACTGCTCCCATCCACAGCCCAGGACCACACCTCCCATCCACAGCCCAGGACCACTGCTCCCATCCACAGCCCAGGACCACTGCTCCCATCCACAGCCCAGGACCACTGCTCCCATCCACAGCCCAGGACCACTGCTCCCATCCACAGCCCAGGACCACTGCTCCCATCCACAGCCCAGGACCACTGCTCCCATCCACAGCCCAGGACCACTGCTCCCATCCACAGCCCAGGACCACTGCTCCCATCCACAGCCCAGGACCACTGCTCCAATCCACAGCCCAGGACCACTGCTCCCATCCACAGCCCAGGACCACTGCTCCCATCCACAGCCCAGGACCACTGCTCCCATCCACAGCCCAGGACCACTGCTCCCATCCACAGCCCAGGACCACTGCTCCCATCCACAGCCCAGGACCATTGCTCCCACCCACAGCCCAGGACCACTGCTCCCACCCACAGCCCAGGACCACACCTCCCACCCACAGCCCAGGACCACTGCTCCCACCCACAGCCCAGGACCACTGCTCCCATCCACAGCCCAGGACCACTGCTCCCATCCACAGCCCAGGACCACTGCTCCCATCCACAGCCCAGGACCACTGCTCCAATCCACAACCCAGGACCACTGCTCCCATCCACAGCCCAGGACCACTGCTCCCATCCACAGCCCAGGACCACTGCTCCCATCCACAGCCCAGGACCACTGCTCCCATCCACAGCCCAGGACCACTGCTCCCATCCACAGCCCAGGACCACTGCTCCCATCCACAGCCCAGGACAACTGCTCCCATCCACAGCCCAGGACCACTGCTCCCATCCACAGCCCAGGACCACTGCTCCCATCCACAGCCCAGGACCACTGCTCCCATCCACAGCCCAGGACCACTGCTCCCATCCACAGCCCAGGACCACTGCTCCCATCCACAGCCCAGGACCACTGCTCCCATCCACAGCCCAGGACCACTGCTCCCATCCACAGCCCAGGACAACTGCTCCCATCCACAGCCCAGGACCACTGCTCCCATCCACAGCCCAGGACCACTGCTCCCATCCACAGCCCAGGACAACTGCTCCCATCCACAGCCCAGGACCACTGCTCCCATCCACAGCCCAGGACCACTGCTCCCATCCACATCCCAGGACCACTGCTCCCATCCACAGCCCACGACCACGGCACTCAGACACGCCCACAACTCCCCTTTTATACACAGCAGCTGACAATTTTCTAATCAGCTTCAATCAAGCCAATTATCACATTAACCCTTCACCCACCAGTGGCCAATCAATGTGTGTTGCACACATCATGATATCCACCTGGGGCAGTGTTTGTCTGCGGGACAATAATTGCCCTCCAACTTGTTGCTCTTTACATAAAGTGGCTGCTTGCATTTCCTTAAGTCAGGTACGACCACAACACACAGACTCAGAATTATACCATTCGGCCCATCGAGTCTACCCCACCATTCAATCATGGCTGATCTATCTCTCCCTCCTAACCCCATTCTCCTGACTTCTTCCCATAACCCGACACCCGCACTAATCAACAATCTATCTATCTCTGCCTTAAATATATCCACTGACTTGTGGCCTCCACCGCCATCTGTAGCAAGGAATTCCACAGATTCACCACCCTCTGGCTAAAGAAATTCCTCCTCGTCTCCTTCCTAAAGGAAGGTCCTTTAATTCTGAGGCTGTGCCCTCTGGTCCTAGACTCTCCCACTAGTGGAAACATCCTCTCCACATCCACTCTATCCGGGCCTTTCACTGTTCGGTGAAGTTTCAATGAGCTCCCCCCCACCCAATCTTCTAGACTCCAGCGAGTACAGGCCCAGCGCCGACAAACGCTCTTCGTACGTTAACCCACTCGTTCCTGGGATCGTTCTTGTAAACGCTAACTCTTTTGTCTTGCTGATGTTGAGGGATGGATTGTTATCCTGACCATAGGTGCAGGAGTGGGCCATTCGGCCCTTCACGACAGTAGGTTCTCAATGTCTTTCCCATATTCTATCTCATCGTTGCTGCTCATGTGTCCAAGTGTCTCTTAAACGTTGTGATAGTCCCTGCCTCAACTACCTCAGCACCACCCACTGTGTGGAAAAGTTGCCCCTCAGATTGACATTATTAATGTGAACCATTTGTGCACAACTCTGCTGGTGTGAGTAATAAATGAAATGATAGATAGTAAAAATACACAGTGGTGCAGCGGTAGAGTTGCTGCCTCACAGCGCCAGAGACCCGGGTTCCATCCTGAATACGGGTGCTGTCTGTACGGAAATTCCTCATCTCCTTTCTAAAGTCATGAGTGGGAAAGGCAGAGAGGGTGAGGGGCCAGACGTGGGCATGTGGGACTAGCTTCGATAGGCATGGCTGTGTGTTTCTGTGCTGTGGGACTGATGGGGCTCAACAGGGTAGTAGTTTGATGCTTCAGCCTGCAGCAACCCAGGAGAACTGTGTTCCAGCTGCTTCATTAGTTTGTTGTTCTGCACATCGATCGGGAGACGATGAAATCTCCCGTTCACACGCAGCGGCCAGAGCAAACAGTATACATACAGTGATGACAAACGCATAAATACAATATCCAGTGAAGGACAGTGCAAGATTGTGTTGCCGAAAGCCCCGGGGTAGCACAGATGAGAGGGGCCGAAGGGCCTGTCGCCGGGCAGGGCGACCACCGACGCTGTCCATGTGGAGTTTGCTCGCTTCCCCCTCCATGGTGGACCGGATGCGGGTCAGGCAGAGGAGACAAGCTCAGCCTTCCAAGCCTGAATCCAAGCTCAGCCTTCTTCCCGCGCATCCTAGCCCCGACGGGCCGAGTGCCGCCGCCTTCCTCCCCGGACAACAACCGATGGGAAGAACACAGACGAAACCTCTTCCAACCACGCAAATCCCTCAGGGAATGCCCCTGTCCTGTCCTGTCTTTGAAATCAAGCCGTCACAATTGTGCACGATCAGTCAGCATTATCCTTTTTTTAATATATAGACAAAAGCTGATCAAGTTCAAGTTGGTATTTATTGTCACATGGACCAATTATGGTACAGTGATATTTGTGTTACCATACAGCCATACTGAGTAAATAGCAACAAGACACACAGCCACATAAAATAAAATCTAACATAAACATCCACACAGCGGAATCACATTGAATGGAAGGGCCAAAGTTCTCACCACGGATGGCTGACCTGCTGAGTACTACCGGCACTTTGGAGGGGAATGGACAGGTGACGTGTCGGGTCTGGACCCTTCTTTGGACTGATGGAGTCGGGGGAGAAAGCTGGAAAAAAGAGATGCGGTTGGGACAGACTCCAGGACTTGATTAGGAGGAGGGAGTTTCCTTATTTTGGAGAATTCAATGTTCATGTCATTGGGCTGTAAGCTATGAGGTGCTGTTCCTCCAGTTTGCGTGTCACCTCACTCTGGCAATGGAAGAGGCCCAGGACAGAAACATCAGTGTGGGAGTAGGAAGGGGAGTTCACACATAGGGTGGTGGGAGTATGGAACAAACCGTCAGAGGAGGTAGTTGAGGCTGTGAATATCGCAAGAAACAGTTAGACAGTTACATGGACAGGACAAGTTTGGAGGTATATGGACCAAACAGGTGGGTCTAGTGTAGCTGGGACATGTTAGTCGGTGGGGGCATGTTGGGCCGAAGGGCCTGTTTCCACACTGTATCACTCTATGACTAACACAGAGTGCTGGAGTAACTCAGCGGGTCAGGCAGCATCTCTGGAGAACATGGATAGGTGACATTTCAGAGTGCTGGAGTAACTCAGCGGGACAGGCAGCATCTCTGGAGACAAGGAATGGGTGACGTTTCAGGTCGACACTGAAGATGGGTCTCGACCCTGAAACGTTACCCATTCCTTCCAGCATTTTGTGTCCACCTAAACAGCCCCTATCTATCAACGTGGCGGTGTGCCAACAGGCTGGAGGAGCGGGGAAAGGTCTTGCTGCAGAGCAGGCAGGTGAAGGGGCGCTGGCCGGTGTGGACTCATCGGTGCTCCAGCAGGTGGTCAAGGCGGGTGAAACCCTTGCCACACTCTGCGCACACATAAGGTGTCTCTCCGGTGTGTATCCGCTGGTGCTCCCGCAGCCCCCGTGCTCTCTTGTCGCAGTGGGAGCAGCTGCTCGCCGGCGTGGGTCCGCCGGTGCTCCCGCAACCCCAGCGAGCTGTCAAAGTCCTCACCGCAGTACGGGCAGTCGTAGGGCTGGCCACTGGTGTGCACGCACTGGTGAGACAGGGCGTTGGAGGCCATGGTAAAGCGCTCTCCACACACCGTGCTGGGGACGGGACGGTCGCCGGTGTGCACCCGCTGGTGCCTCAGCAGGCTGCCGGAGAGGGTGAAGCCCTTGCCGCACTGGGCGCAGGTGTATGGGCGCTCGCCGGTGTGGGTGTGCTGGTGGGACAGCAGGTGGCTGGAGCAGATGAAGCCCTTGCCGCAGTAGCTGCAGGTGTAGGGACGCTCGCCGGTGTGGATGCGCTGGTGCCTCAGCAGGGTGCGGGAGCAGATGAAGCCCTTGCCGCAGTAGCTGCAGGTGTAGGGACGCTCGCCGGTGTGGTTGCGCTGGTGGGACAGCAGGTGACTGGACTCGGTGAAGCCCTTGCCGCAGTAGCTGCAGGTGTAGGGGCGCTCGCCGGTGTGGATGCGCTGGTGCCTCACCAGGGTGGCGGAGAGGGTGAAACCCTTGCCGCACTGGACGCAGGTGTAGGGGCGCTCGCCGGTGTGGGTGCGCTGGTGCCTCAGCAGTCTGCCGGAGAGGGCGAAACCCTTCCCGCACTGGACGCAGGTGTAGGGCCGCTCACTGCTGTGCACCCGCCGGTGGCTGCTCAGCCCCGACAACTGGGCAAAGTTCTTGCCGCAGGTGCCGCAGCAATAGGGCTTCTCGCCAGTGTGAACCTGCTGGTGCATCTTCAGCTGTTTCACCATCTTGAAGCTCTTGTCGCACTCCGAGCAGTCGAAGGGGCGTTTTCCCATGTGCACCCTGCCGGTGGATGTCCAGCCGGCTCGGGTACTGCCAGGCCTTGCCACACACGTCACACTCATAATGCTTCTCCTTGTTGTGCCCCGTCATGTGGTCCCCATCGAATCTCAGCCCCTCGAAGCTCAGCCCACACACCGAGCAGATGGGGGAAGGGGGCTCACCGGCACCCTGGGCGCCCTCAATGGCCGCTCACGTCCCCGTCTCTCCGTCCACAGCAACGGCTCCTAAACCCTGCAGGAGGGGAACACAGTGGGTCAACAAGCTGGCAAACAGGACATTACTAGCACATATTGGGTGCATTAATGGCGGAGGAAACCGTTATATAATTCTGCGCGGCACAGGGGTGCAGCGGTACAGTTGCTGCCTCACCGCCAGAGACCCGGGCTCAATCCTGACTACGGGTGCTGTCTGTGCAGAGTTTGCACATTCTCCCCTTGACCTGCGTGGGTTTTCACACTGGGTGCTCCAGTTTCCTCCAACATTTCAAAGACGTTCAGGGTTGTAAATTAATCGGACTCCGCAAAATTGTTAAATTGTCCCTGATGTGCGTAGGATAGTGCTAGTGTACGGGGTGATCGCTGGTCGGCGCAGAGTCCGTGGGCCGAAAGACCTGTTTCTGCGCTGCATCTCTAAACTAAACTAAACCAAAGAAGGGTCTCGACCCAAAATGTCACCCATTCCTTCTCTCCACAGATGCTGCCTGACCCGCTGAGTGACTCCAGCACTTTGTGTCTATCTTCTCCACAGATGCTGCCTGACCCGCTGAGTTACTCCAGCACTTTGTCATAGATTCATAGTGATACAGCGTTGGAAAGAGGCCCTTCGGCCCAACTCGTACTTGCACTCCTAGACCCCTCGGCTGCACACATTCCCCCAGCGCCCCACCATTCACAGTGAAGACACTGCCCTGGTTTGACTTCCTAAACTGCAACACCCTCCCCACCCCCAAACAATGTGACCTCCTCCCTGTGGCTCCCTGCCCCTTACCGCTGCCACCTCCTGCTCCTTACCCCCCTTTGCTCCCTCCCCCATCCTCCCCATCCCCAAACAATGTGAACCCACCCCCACCTGGCTCCCTACCCCCTTCCTTGGCTCACTTGACCCCTCTATCTCCCCCCCAGTTCCCTGCCCCCCATTCATCCCCTCGGCACCATACACACTCCCCCTTGAATCCTCCCCCTCCCTTTGCTGCCTGTTTCCCCCCGCTACTCACACCTCTCTCTCTCTCTCTCTCTCTCTCTCTCTCTCTCTCTCTCTCTCTCTCTCTCTCTCTCTCTCTCTCTCTCTCTCTCTCTCTCTCTCTCTCTCTCTCTCTCTCTCTCTCTCTCTCTCTCTCTCTCTCTCTCTCTCTCTCTCTCTCTCTCTCTCTCTCTCTCTCTCTCTCTCTCTCTCTCTCTCTCTCTCTCTCTCTCTCTCTCTCTCTCTCTCAATTCTGTTCCTCAGACTTTTATTAATACACTAGACCAAGTGCACCCCGAAAGTGCTTGACACCCCGGGGTGTTGTTCCCGAACGTGCTTCAGACCCCTGGGTGAAAATCGGGGAAAAAAAGATGGCGTCGTTTTCGGAGAAAATCGGGGGAAAAAAGATGGCGTCGTTTTCGGAGAAAATCGGAGACAATCGGAGAAAATAACATTGGGGTTGGGGGGGGGATGGATTTTATTTTAAAAACGTGTACATAAACAGGACAGAATTTAATCAGGAGTGGCTTTTTGTAAAGATAAATGTAATCTCTTTGGAAATGGTCAAAAAATATGGGCCTTTCCGCGCGCTGTGTGGGCGCGGGGCGGTGTCAAAGGCCGCGCGGCAAGCAGAACGTTGGACGTACAGAGAGAGTTAGATAGAGCTCTAGGGGATAGTGGAGTCAAGGGATATGGGGGAGAAGGCAGGCACGGGTTATTGATTGGGACGATCAGCCATGATCACAATGAATGGCGGTGCTGGCTCGAAGGGCCGAATGGCCTCCTCCTGCACCTATTTTCTATGTTTCTATGCACATGAGATTTTTTTTGTCATAATTTAGCCATTTAGCTCATACCTGTGGCCTTAGTTTAATACATTTTAGAGTAATGCTTTTATAATTTTTACTTAATTCAATGGAATTTTAATTTTGTCATGGTCCTTTCTGCCATTTTGTTTTCTTTTAGCATAATGAATTATGGTTTTTATTTCAAGAATAAACATTAAAAAAAAGCCACAATAGCACAGATACAACCGTTAGACTCAAAACTTTATGGACATGGGTTTAAAAGGCAGCCTGAGGATTCATGTGAAATGCCAACTTGTGTAATGTCATCACAGCAGATTTAGAATTATTTTACCGAGGGGTTGGGGTCGGATGTTTTGGGAACGACTCCACAGCCCAGTTTATTCCGCTCCCCTGTGTGTTTATAACATTATTTACCCCAGTTTTACCCCAGACTGGGTTTAATTTGCTCCCGTGTGTTTATAACATTATTTACCTCAGTTTTACCCCAGACCGGGTTTATTCAAGATTCAAGAGAGTTTATTGTCGTGTGTCCCAGATAGGACAATGAAATTCTTGCTTTGCTTCAGCACAAAAGAATATAGACGGCATGAATACAGAACAGATCAGTGTGTCCATATACCATTGTATAAATATATACACACATGAATAAATAAAACAGAGAAAGTGCAAATAAACTGATAATGGGCTATTAATATTTAGAGTTTTGTTTGAGTTGAGTTCAAGATCCTGATGGCTGTGAGGCTGTTTGTGTATTTTGTTCCCCTGTGTGTTTATAACATTATTTACCCCAGTTTTACCGGGTTTATTCCGCTCCCCTGTGTGTTTATAACATTATTTACCCCAGATTTACCAGGTTTATTCCCCAGACGTGCAGTTTATGTGGTGATTTATTGATTATTTACAGAGAGGGGGGGTTGGGAGCCAGAGAGAGGGAGATGTTTATTTATAATGTGTTTTATCTCAGGACGCTGCTCCATCCCTGCGCCATGACGTCACCGCCGATCCGAGGGCGTGGCTTCAGCTGGCAGTTGCTCGATGGAGGTTTGTTTTTAAAGGTGAAGGCCGACACAAAATGGCGGCGAATGTGATGATGCTGCTTCACACTGAAGGTAAAATGCTGCAGTCACTTGGTCATAGAGTGATAGAGAACAACAGGGGCGTGACCCGCGAGATGAACGTCTTGGTGGATAACGCCCGGTTACGGTCCCAGCCCCAGTCCGTCCTCACGTACTTCGAGAACGGCGGGCGGGCGGGCGGCCATCTTGGTGAGGTCGGCAGCCGGCGGCCATCTTGGTGAGGTCGGCAGCCTGCGGCCATCTTGGTGAGGTCTGCCGCCGGCGGCCATCTTGGTGAAGGCAGGTGGAGGTTGGCAGTTGGAGCTTTGGGCGGGAACAAGATGAAGATGAAACCGGCAACGACACCCCGGACCCTGGTGACAGAAAGATGGAGAAAGAGAGAGATGGATAGAGCGGTAGATGGAGAGGGTGGTTGTGGGTGGTTTCATAGATACAACAGGTGCAGGAGTAGCCATTCGGCCCTTCGAGCCAGCACCACCATTCAATGTGATCATGGCTGATCATCTGTTCGATGACGTTGAGCTTGGCGGTGGTAAGGCCTTCAACATTGAGCTGCAGTAGCGCTAAACCTCGACAGTTGTTGGCATTTAACGGTGCCGCCTGGTCCGGGGGAGGTGAGGCTTTTAGCGGTCTGCAGACGTGGTAAAGACATTGGTTTCACTTTGTGGGCTTATGAGCCTGTAAGCTACTCATAGAGGAGGCCGCGTAGAGGCTGTCTTTGACCAGATGGTCAAGACGAGATGGAGAGACCAGTGGAAGTCAGCGGAACCTGAGGAAGGACATTATTGTCATAGAGGGAGTGCAATATGATCCCTTTAGCCACAAGGACCACATCTAACTCCCTCTTAAATATAGCCAATGAACTGGCCTCAACTACCCTCTATGGCAGAGAATTCCACAGATTCACCACTCTCTGTGTGGAAAAAAAATGTTTTCTCATCTCAGTCCTAAAAGATTTCCCTTTATCCTTAAACTGTGACCCCTTATCCTGGACTTCCCCAACATCGGGAACAATCTTCCTACATCTAGCCTGTCCAACCCCTTAAGAATTTTGTAAGTTTCTATAAGATCCCCCCTCAATCTTCTAAATTCTAGCGAGAACAAGCCGAGTCTATCCAGTCTTTCTTCATATGAAAGTCCTGACATCCCAGGAATCTGTCTGGTGAACCTTCTCTGTACTCCCTCTATGGCAAGATTGTCCTTCCTCAGATTTGGAGACCAAAACTGTACGCAATACTCCAGGTGTGGTCTCACCAAGATCCTGTACGGGTGGGTGAGGGTGGTTTTGGGCGGGTGAGGGTGGTTTCGGGTGGGTGTGGGTGGTTTTGGTGGGTGTGGATGGTTTCGGGTGGGTGTGGGTGGGTGAGGGTAAGAAAATCACAAACCATACGTAAGTAAGTAAATTTTATTTATATAGCACGTTTAAATCAACTCGCGTTGAAACCAAAGTGCTTTACATAAAAGAAATAATTAAGTTTCCGTACATCCATAGAAAAAATTAAAAATAAGAAAAAATGACACAACTCATTATAGAATTCAACATGAACGTCCCCCCACAACAGAATCAAAATTTTCCACTGTCCACGGCATCAAAAAGTTACGTCCTCTTCCTCTGTGATCACCCAAATTACATTTTACTCAGATGCAAGCCAAGGAATGGCATAATTGTTAGCTGTGAATTGGACATAATCAACTTCAGCAAATTGACAATATCCTATTGAAGGACAGTGGGTGTTTAAGCTGTCAGGACATTTTATTATTTGCCAAAATATACATCTCAATAGCATAATGATAGAAAACATTTCTACACGTCACTCGTAAGTCTGGAGATTTTTTTAATGATAAATTTAGCTTCAGAGGCATTTTCTTTTTGCATGTACAAACCCACTTCAGAACCATGGGCGATTTTAAAATTTTACAGCCAGATTTCTCACTTCTGAAACTTTTTAGATACCAAAGGAATCAAGAAAAAACACAAATAATGCCTTGCTGTTGATGAAATGCAGTGAGCAAACGCGATAATTCCCAATATTTTCAATCTCGATATCTGCACGGCCAATGTTCGCCAAGCACTTTAGCTGTTGTTGTCCCTTCAGCTCTCGCTTCTCTTTACCTTCATTTTGCTTCATTTTTGGAATTCTGAAGTAGGATAGATGTCTCTCACGGTTACCCCGACTTCCACAATTATTTACAGCGCAAAAATTCGCCATTTTGCCGGTTTTTAACAGGTACGCGTTTCGTGTATTAACAACATATACCGGAAGCTGCGATGTCCTCCAGAGCGGCTCCATGCGTCATGCCCTTTGACCCGGTGACCTTGCGTGCAACCCCCCTATACACACACACACACACTCTCAGACACACACGCACTCTCAGACACGCATGCACTCTCAGACACACACGAACTCTCACTCACGCACACTCACGCACACACGCACACACACAGACACACACACACAGACTCACTCACACACACAGACTCACTCACGCAGACACAGACTCACTTACACAAACAGACTCACTCACAGACACACACACACAGACTCACACACACTCACTCACAGACTCACTCACACAGACTCACTCACACACACACACACAGTCACACACACACACAGTCACAAACACACACACAGTCAAACACACACACACACACACACAGAAACACACACACACAGTCACGCACACACACACACACAGTCACTCACACACACACAGTCACTCACACACTGACTCACACACACACAACCAATACTAAATTGCCAAGTAACTTCAGAACGTCGTAAACATAGTGTGGAAACCGAATGATTCAAACATTTAAAGTCTCCAAATTTGCAAACACTTTACTACCAATACATTTCCTGAAAACACACACACAAACACTCACAACCAATACTAAAACATTAATAACTCTCTGATTTTTCATCGATGGGAAAAAGCCTCTGGTCCAGCTCAGCGGAGGGGGACTCTGAGCGAGGTGGCCAAAAATCACTGCTGTAAGTGGCAGCGTTCTTTCAGAAATCACGAAACAGAAAGTCAGAAAGTGGTCAAGATCTTAGTTTTAGTAATATAGAAGTAAAAAATTCAATTCCAAAAATTGCAACGTTGCACTTGTCAAAGTCCACGCCTTCACTTTCCACTCTCTTCACAGTATTCATGTTTATGTTTTTACTGTTTCAGCATAGATGACAGACTCATCTTCCTTTGAACAAACAAGGTTCTGAAAGAAAGAAATACCAATTGTATTTAAGACCGTTGCTGTTGTCGCTGTTTAGATCAGTAAACAGATTACAGCTTTAATTCATACTTGTACGATCTGGGATTTCATCAACAAGAATCAATATACTTACAGTGCCTGATGCTTGATTGGAGGACAGTGTATTATCACTGCTGCCTGTAATAAATGCAAACATCACAATTAAAAATGACACTGGTGGATTATGTTGACAAAGGAAACGACAAATGGAATATAAAAGTCTAAAGCTTACTACATTTTGCTCTTCCTGACAGTAGATCAACAAGACATTGAATTCCGGAAAACCCATCTGTCATCTGTATGCTCATACCTCTGCATTTACAGTGAGCTGCAGGAATGGTCAGCATGAACAAGACACCCTTATATTGCTATGGAAGGAATCGACTATGAATAAGAGAACTAGCACAGCAATTGACAGAGCAGCAGCCCTGGCAGGACATAAGCTATGAAGCTGCATCTGTGGCTGGGAAAAGATAACATCAGAGAAGGGTCTCAAGATCCACAAGGGCAGGGAAAAGTGCCTGGGAGAGCTTGGTGAGGGGCCTCGCATTGACCATTACCTTCTAAGAGGTAGGCCAAATCAGGCGAGTGAAGCCCAGTGGCAGGTTAACCACCACAGTCCACAGGGTATCAGCACCCCAGGTGAAGCTCAACCAAGTACTGTCCCACCAACGGACACGAGTCCAGAGCCCAACCAGCCACAGTCAGCGGTAGAGAGGAAGATGGAAGGAAAAAAGCAGAATGGAGCAGTCACTGGCTGTGGCTGAAGAGAAAAGATGCTGTCTGGGCTGCCATGTGACCATCTAGAGGCTAACCATAAGACACACACCCAGGGCTGATCACCCTGCGGTGGGCCTGCCTTGACTGAGGGTGTCTTGTGATAAAAGGCCGAAACACCCAGTGATGTTGAGGTACACAACTGAAGATGTGTGATTGGTAGCAAAATCACCTCGTGGTCTCCCCCAAGAATATCGGGTGTCAGTTGTGGTGAAGAACCTTAGGGATTGTAACATCCAGTCCTACTAATCAATATCAAAAATTTGTAATTCAAGGAAGATTGTGCTGATCACTTGTAGCTCAGTCAGGAGTTGTGCAGAAGAATGTTCTTCAGATGGACATAAATGGTGTCTTGGTTTCACTTCTCATCACCAACGACAATGCACAACAGTGTTGTAACAGCAGCCTGGATGTCACTGGTTGGATCTCAGGAGTGGCTATTGTACCCATTCAGAGTAGGCTAGTGGACCAGAACCCACTTAGAGTAGGCTAGTGGACCAGAACCCACAGAGTAGGTTAGGGGACCAGAACACACTCCCTGTAGTTTAGGGAACCAGAACACACTCGGAGAAGGTTGGGGAGGCTGAATCCACCCAGAGAAGGTTGGGCTCCTAACTAAGCCTCAGCTGACTGTCCCACTTCATGTCGACGGACAGAGTGAGGGACTTTATCCCAGGAATGCCTGATGCTGTTGTAAAGTGGCCAAAGACAGCAGGGTTTCAGACTACTCAGTGCCAATAATCCTCACTGTGATAAAAGATTAAAACATATTTAAATAAAGTCATTTTACCACCAGATGCTTTTGGCTGGAAGGAGATGGATCCATAATGAATACCTTCCTCTGTATCTGTGGAAATAAGTTGGAAACAATGAATTTATTTGTATTTGAAAAAGGATGATTTAAGTCAATGCAGGTCACGATACGAAACACTGATCATCGCTTTCCCTCCATAGATGCTGCTCGACCCATAGAGTACCTCCAGCAGTTTGAAAAAACCCTCCATGAAAAGTCACATCTCCTAACCTTATTTTGACTTCTTCCTGGGATGGTGGAAATTACCAAGAGAATTTGAGTTAATTTGGCTTGTGGAGTTTAGAAGAATGACACTGGTTCTCATGGAAACATAGAAACTTCCAACAGGTAGACCAGTCTGGATGGAGGAAGATGTTCCCTGTTGGGGGAGACCATGACCAGGGGTAAAGGTTTAAGACAAGAGACAATAAGGATGAAGATGAGGAGAACAAAGAATCTGTTACATTCTCTACCACACATTTGTCTGGAGCCAAATCATTCAGTACATTTAGGAGTTGTTGAATTTATTGACAGATACACAACAATGGCGAGGTACAGGTACAATGAAAATGTTGCCTGCAGCAGCATCAGAGGCATTTTGACTAAGGCAACACAACACATAAATGAAGCATAAATTACAAAGACCACAGGTTAGTGGAAAAATAGACTGCAAAACACAAACTAGAGACGTCATATGTGGACTAAGATCAAGGAATATGGGGAGATATGATCAGCTGAGGTTCAGTTTAGTTTATTGTCATGTGAGCCGAGGTTCAGGGAAAAGCTTTTGTTGCATCAGCAGAAAGACAATATATGAACACAATTGATCCCTTTACAGTGGAACACAGTGGAATACAATTGATCCGTACTGTGGAACAAGGTAAGGAATTGATATTTTTCTCATTAAAACATGAGCAATGTCTGATTTATTGAAAGGTTCCTTCAGATTTTTCAAGAAAGATTACTCTGTTCATCAGATTCATCAGAAATGTGGTCTAAATTCTGGCAAAAACAATACTGTCCACCATTTGACCACCAGGGAGATGGCAGCCCTGCCGGCAGTCTGTTCATTTTTTCATCTTTTTGTTATTTTAGTGTTTGTTAAAAGTTTGATTTAATGTACTTCAGTTTGTTTTATGTGAGGGGGGGTCGGGGGAAACTTTTTTTTTCAGGTCCTTCCCTTCCTGGAGATGTGATTAATTTTTGGATCACATTCTTCGGGCTCTGCTGCCTACCATCGCTGGAGCTGGAAGCCGTCCCGGACTGTCGTGAGACCCACCACGGGGCGCGGACTTAACATCGGAGCGGATCCCTTGCCTGGGATCGCTCCCACTGCAGCCTGCGGACTTACCATCAAGGGCTCGCAGTCTCGGGAGAGGCTGAGTCGGAAGCTCTAACGCTGCAGAAGGTTCAACCAGCCCCGACACGAGGTTTGAACGCCCGGCGCGGGGAGCTGACATCCCCCCGATGCCGGAGCTGAACGGCTCGACGCGGAGGGCCGAACACAGCCGGCTACGGGAGTTAAGATCATCCCATCAACGGAGGCTCGAGGCCCACGACTGAGGAAGATCACAAGTGAAGGAGTTGAACTTTATTTCACCTTCCATCACAGTGAGGAATGTGTAGGAGTCACTGTGATGGATGTTCATGTTAAAATGTGTTTTTGTGTCTGTTGCTTTTTAATTGTATGACTGACCTGGCCAGTGAAATTCCTCGTATGTTGCAAAACATACTTGGCGAATAAAATCTGATTCTGATTTTGATTCTGTCTAAGGTGGAAACAGAACTGCAGATGCTGGTTAATACACAAAGGGACACAAAGTGCTGGAGTACCTCTGCAGGTCAGGCAGCATCTCTGGAGGACATGTATAGATGATGTTTTGGGTCGTGACCATTCTTCAGACTCAAAAGTAGGGTCTCGATCTGAAACATCACCTATCCACCATCTATTAATGATGCTCAAACCATTCTGAAATGTTGTTGTTATTTTCACTTTAGAATAAAATCTGAACTACTGGCAAATTGGAGGCATTTAATGCTGGATGGTATTTTGTGAAAGGGATGGTGACTTTTGAAAGGGCAAGTGTTGTCCATTCTTTAGAGAGCCACTAACCAAGCTGTTAATCAGGATCAACAACAAATTAGGAGTGTGAATATGTTGTTCATGGTGATGTCTCAACATTCATGGGTTGACCATGATAGTCCAGTGAAAATTAGTCAATTGACCAATGCAGAGTAAGACCTGCAGTTGGATGAGGAAGATTGGGACTGAGGGGTGAATTGACACAAGAGAGACTGTTGAATTGATCAATTAGTTTGTGAGGTTGAGGTTCCCTTCCTCACATTCTTGTTACAAAACTGAAATGTGAAATAGGTTGCTTCATCAAATACAACACCTCTACAACTAGAGATTCATTGACTGAGTCATCTATTTACCTTCTTGATTTGTCTTCCTACTCACAGACATACATTCAGCAACATGGCTCATCTCAGGTACTGGGGTCACATTAATTTCTGGAAAATAAGTATTATTTTCTGATTAAGACTTTAATCCGGCTAGATTTTAAAGAAGCAGCAATCCAGTGTATAAACTGTACCCCATTAATAATGAGATCCACCAGAATGACCAGGAACGTGGCTTCAGATGTATGTCAGAGACATTTAATGGTGGGATAAGACCATGTGTATAAAATCAGAGTCCATGGAAACACAGTGTTCCCTAAATTATGACCATATTAGGATGGTACACAAGGCAAAGTTTTCACTTTAAGTTTGAACCACCAGAGTGCAGTGGAGATACCTTGGTCTCCTGGTTTCCTGGCCAATATTTGTCCCTCAGTAAATAGGAACATATTGAGGGCAAATTGGAGACCATATTTTCTACATGACTACACTAGCTATACTTCAACTTCTGGCATGTTTATTTGATAATGGTTTACACAGGGGATGGTGACACAATCACCACGTGGTCAGATCATTGCAGAACAGCACCTGAAATCATACAGCAGACTCCTCATGGCAACGCAGGTAGACGGGTAGACAATCCACATTGCATAAATAATGCTTTAATTGAACACAAAAAGTCTGAAATCAATTTCTCAACAACATAAGCACAAACAGATACTTTTCTTATCCAAAATATATTGTTCTTTTCTCCTTGTAACAGAGATAACATTGTCATTGATAATTTGGGGAATCTGTGCTGCATTAAGGATGTCTTCATGTACTTTACCTGTAGGCTTGCGCTTTCTTTGACAGAACACCACTGCCAGTATAATGATGATGAGAACAGCCAGACTCCCGATAATTCCAACAATGATGTATATAAAAGTGTAATTCTCTGTCAAAATAATAAACACAGTTCACATTTGTAGAATAAATGGACATCATTCAAAAGCTCCCCCAAAGACCAGGCATTAACCACACTGACTAATTTAGATCAGAAGTCTTGAGTTTAACTTGTGATCCAGATTCACTGAGACACAAGGTACTGCAGATGAGAGTTTACCAATAAAAGACACAAAGTGTTGGAGAAACTCAGCAGGTTAGGCAGGTGACATTTCAGGTCGCAGCCCTTTAGTCTGAAGTAGGGTCAAGACCCAAAACCTCACCTATCTATGTTCTCCAGAGATTCCTCCTGACCCGTTGAGTTACTCCAGCACATTGTGTCTTTTTTCCCCAGATTAATTGACCTTACTCAGAAAGATCAGAGAGCCACAACTTGCCTCAGTAGCCATCAGTTAGAGACTAAACATTCACACAAGTTTCTATTTCTTGGTTACAATCAGCTGACATTTCTCAGGCAGGAGATGGGAGCTGATGGTTGGTTGATAAAGTAGCTGATTCACCTGTGATACTTCCCACTGTACAGTGGACAAATGTCTATCATAGTCTAAGCCTGGAACAATGGTTGAATGAGCACTGCTGACAACAGAGTGGATATTGCCCTCCAGCTTCAATCCTCTCTAACCAGGAGCACAAGAACTGTAAATGTTAGAAATACTCAGCCGTTTGAGCAGTATCCGTGGAAAGGGAAAGAAGTGATTTCATGTTTTATGATGAATAAAACATTGTCAGATTCAAAGAAAGGATCTTTGACAATAGACAATAGGTGCAGGAGTTGGCCATTCAGCCCCTCGAGCCAGCACCTACATTTTTTTTTGCTCTCAACATTTATTGACAAGACAACGTACACATACAAACAAGATATACAAATCACACAGCAGCTGTCAGCATCACATCAGATCATCCTAGAGTTCTGTCGCAGAAGCATCACATTCACTGGCACCCAAGCAAGCTCATCATATATAATCCTACTTAATATATAGTCACCCGTTATGTTAAACCAGACACTTGTATGCCACTAGAAGAACTTATTTTGTCATTGATCACCACTATGTATGTACTTATACACAGTCACAATCATGTCTGTACATATGGTTCCAAATACACGTATACAATACCAGTGAAACTCCTCCCCTCCACTGGGGCTATGGAGAAATCGTGTCCTTAATCAGTCTTGGCAGTTGTAGTAATACCGGTGTCCACATAATGTTGAAAGCATCAGTCCTTAACTGGAGTTTAGCTGTTATACTTTCCATCAAATATACACTTTTCAGTCTTTCCCTCCACTGTTGAACATTTGGTGGCTTTACATTTCTCCATGACACTGGAATCATCTTCTTTGCAATCAACAGCAACACCCCAAGCAAGTATGTCTGATTTGTGTTATCTATATTTTCTGGAGTCTCTCCTAGTATGAAGCATGCCGGCTCCAGAGGTAGATCCACCCCCAAGATTAGCTTGATCTCCGCCTGAATGTCTCTCCAATATTGATACAATTTGGGACAATCCCCAAAAATATGGGTATGATCGCCAATCTTCCCGCATTGTCTCCAGCATAAATCTGAGGTGTTGCTGCATCTTGCTAACATAAGAGGAGTCTTAAATACTCTCATTCTTGTTTTCCATTCAAACTCCCTCCAGGTGGGGCTGTTTGTTAACTTATGACCCAAATGACATGTCTTTTCCCACATTTCGTCGGTAATAATAATATTCATTTCCAATTCCCATTTCTGTTTCGTTTCTATAGTGTTTCCTTTTACATAATCTTGAAGTCCTTTAAGTCCTGGTTCAACCAGATGACTGTTTGAGTACACAGCGGCATGCAGTAAAACATGACATAGATCAGGTCAACTAATACTGACTGATCTACAGTCAGATCAGTAACAGAGGGAGGGATATGGGTGGAAGTGGAGCAAGAACATAAAAGGAAAACTGCAATTGGAAGGGGTGGGAAATGAGTTGAAAGAGGAAGGGAAGAGAATAGGATAACTGGGTGGTGGGATAAATGCGTGCACAATGAAGGGGGGGAGAAGTGGGGTTCGGGAAGTGTTATTTGAAATGTGAGAATTCGGTATTCATAACAGAGTTAGACCACTCAAACTGGAAGAAAATATTCCACTCAAATTTCAGGATCAATAAGCGACATCAAAACTCAATCATGACTCTAAGTATGAAGAACAAACGCTTATCACTTACCACGGGGCTCCTGATAGTACGGGACAACAAGCCGGGGCAGGTCTTGATGAAACAAACCACATCTCCAATTCCCTCTGCCTCTCTCAGCTTTCTGAATAACCAGACTGTGATTTCTCTTCCACAGTCAGTGTCTTTTCTCCAACACTTTTGTAATCGCCATTGATCCAAACCAGTCTCATTGACCCAGTGACGTGAGACACAGAGCAGGTCAGGGTAACGGTGTCTCCCTCAGTCACTGCATCAGACGGTTCAGCTGTGACTGTGGAAACAAGCAGGTTGTTTACATTTTAAACAATAAGTACATCAATAAACTCAGTGGCAACATTCTGTCTCCTACCTTTCACTGTGATTAGATCAATGGTGAGAAATCGATTTGATTCCAGAAAACATACTCACAGAACAAACCAGGTGAAGTTCACTGTGATCTGTGCTGGAACGGTAAAATGTGTATCTCTCATCTCTATAAATCTGTATCAGAGAGACAGAGGATAACTCCTTTCAGTATTACAGTTACCGTGCCATACAGAGATTCTCAACCGTATTCTTATAAACATTCGTGGTGTTTTGTTCAGCTGATCAAGTTTCAAATGTAACATCTTTCATGAATGCCGCACTAAACTCATCAGATCTTTATAAAATACAATGTCCTGTACGGCAGTAAATTGCAGTGAAGTTTGGATATCCCACTCTACATTTCAACATTAGGTTCGCCCCCACACCCGGACTGTCCGGGAATCTCCCGGGATGGAATGACACCCCCCGGAGACTCCCGAGAGCGGTCTGGGAGGTGAATGTCTCTGTCAGTCTGTCTGCAGGAGGTGGTGCAGGTTCAGGCTGCGGACAGAAGCAGCCCAGAGGATGCCTGCGTGGGGACTGACCCAGACAGGTTGGCACTTCAAGTGGGTCGGGTCTTCCCGTCCCTTCATTCCCATTATTCCCACCATCCCTCTCCCATTCACACCCATTGATTCCCTGTCCTTCCCTGTTCCCGGGTCCTGCTCCCAGCTGAATGCTGATCCGAAGCCCGAGTCTGCAGCAGCTGGAATCACTTCAAGCAACACCAGACTCGGAGAGAAGGGTCAGTGAGGGGAGAGGGGATGGATTGTTGTTCAGTGCTGATGTGTGGGCCGGGACCCCCAGTGTGAGTGTGAGCAGCAAGTGCTGGTGGTTGTCATGGTGACTACACTTTCTATCTGACACTTTGACGTGAGTCCTGTATCAGTATCTCAGTCTCAGATACTGGAGCATTGATGGCAAGATAAACTGACCAAATACTTGACTGAAGAATGGTTACAGAAAGACATCCCCCTCCTGTGCTGTGTGTCTGTCACACAGAGACAAGCAGGCAGCTGCTCCACAGAGAGACTTTCTGTAAACTTCTCCCTGATCATTGCAGCATTTTATACTGGAGAGCAGTTGGTCACTGCCACAGTTCTTCACAAGGCACACACATAATATTACAAGAAGCACCGTGATACAAGTGTCTACTTGATATCCAATGGGAGGTGTTTACACTCACTGTTGTTTACATTAAAATCTCCGTTACTTGTGTGAACAATGTTTCTGTTTTCCTGCACATCACACACATACAGCTTCCCATCCTCCACTGTAACGTGTCGAACCATCAGATAGACCGTGTTATCCAGGCGGATCAGATCAGTGTTGTTCCTGTTCTGCTGGGATGAGTCCATGGGTCTCCAGTAAAGACTGACTGTATCTGAGAGTCGAGATGGTGCAGCTGAGTGTGACGTCACTGCCCAGCAGAGGCCTCTGTTGACTTGCCTCAACTGTGAAAAACAGATCAATGAGATTCAGAGTGAGTAGTGGTTTGTACAATTCCAATGACTGGACTCAATCTCACCTCAACTGAAAACCTAGACCCGCCCCTCATTCTTCTAAACTCCAGCTAGTCCAAGCCCAGAGCCACAAACACTCATCATCCCCTGGGGCATTTTCATAAACGTTAGTTTTATGTTGCATTACTTCAGACTGCACTGCAATCTCTGCACCATTCTGCTGTTTTGCTTTTGTTGCATTTTTTTAATGTACCTTTTATTATAATTGACTTTATCTGAACAATGAATGTGTTTTACCCAAATGTATATGACAATGAACTAATATGAATCTAAATCTGAATTTGATATTGTACAGACTACACAGACATAGTGTTATTGTTCCTCACTTTGACAGTGTTCACACATGTTGTGTACATAACACTCTTGACACTCATGCTGCATC
The DNA here is from genome assembly GCA_038087875.1 of Malacoraja senta. Lineage (NCBI taxonomy): Eukaryota > Metazoa > Chordata > Chondrichthyes > Rajiformes > Rajidae > Malacoraja > Malacoraja senta. Next base: position 66,785 of record JAXLNO010001510.1, read on the forward strand.
CTGAGATTATACCAATTCAAGTGTTTCAGATGTTTGTACATTAGATTTAGCTCAGCGGGGACTGGTGGCAGAAGGTCTATGGACTGTAGTTCTATTCCACAATGCCTTTGCTTTGTCTGCACTGATCTTCAGTGTGTCCCTCAGCACGTACTCCTGCAGCCTAGAATATTCTGCAATGGAGATCTCGCTGGGGAAAACATGAAGATCAAAGTAGTTGGATCCAACCTCATTCTTTGACTTTGACTCTGACATCGGGGGGGGGGGAGTGCAGTGGAGAGATACGTTATTTTTGCCTTCCATCACAGCGTTGTGATGGATGTATGTGTAAATTGTGTTGTGTCTTGGGTCTTCTTTGTTTTGTATTGTATGGCTGCAGAAACGACATTTCGTTTGGACCTCAAGGGGTCCAAATGACAAATTTGTCCCTCAAAAGACAAATAAATTGAATTGAATTGAATTGGAATTCACTGTATCTCGGCAAACGTTAGAGCAATGAACAAATCCCAATGTCCATCCTCTGCTAAAGCTCCCAAGCTGTTGGAATGGTTCTGAGTGGCACCAACTTTTAGAAGTAAACACATTTATTAATAATGAATATTTCATTTTCCTTTATCATGAAAGAGTCTAATTCTACAATAACGATTAGTTTTGATTCCCGAAGAGTCTCCGCCCCTGCAGGCACCGGATCTGGGAGCAGTTTTCCCAGTGCCAGTGTCGGGGAATATCAGCATATTCCTGCTCCAGTCCTGGTCTCCACATGGAGAAGTGAAGGGGAGCGCTGGCAGATTCACCACAAGAACTGTCAGCAAGTTGTGGAATTCCTCGTTGTGAAACGCATGGGTGGAAGTCCTGAAGCTGTTCATATTCACACAGGTAAATGCCGGCTGTTCACCGTGACACTGCTGGTGCAACCGGCAACACTCTGACCAGTGAATGCAAACAACGTTTAGATGTAACTGGATTGATACCTTTGTCCATTTGTCCCTGTCATGTCTCCCCCGATCGCCCTCAAGGTGGGAACTCTCCCACCAGTGTAAGTTCCACAGATGAAGGACTTCCTCTGGGATCTCAACCAAGTGAGGCATGGACCTGGTTCACTGGGTAACATTGAGCAGCAGTGTCACTCGACAATCTCACCCCAGGCCCTCAGAATCAATGAAGAAAAATCTTTCCCCCAATTGTGTCATTGGGAGATTCATCGGGTGGAAGAAGTCTCACAATTCCCGCCATATTTCATCATTACACGTGACATTATTTACAGAGAAACATATTGTTGATCCGTGGCTCACCCACTCACCTTTGATCCCATATATTTCATATTGTTTCAGGATCTGGTTCCTCGGCTGTGTTTCGGTCAAAGTGAACAACCCTGACCATTTAAATCTGTGTTTTTCTATTGCCAGATTACCAGTACGGTGATCCACATCCACCTCCTGGTTCTTGTCTGCGTTTCCCCAGCCATTGCCCCACTGTCTGCTCCACACGCCCCTGTCGTGGACGCGGAGAGATACCACAGTCTGTTTTCCCGGCCCTGAGTGTGGTTCCCATTCCCAGACAACAGTTTCACTCCCAGGATTGTCCGGTCCTTTTAACACAATGTCGCCTTCATTATCCAAGAAATAAATCTGATTTCTGATTTCTGTTGGAAATAGAAAAAATGTAGGAATTAACATTTTAAGCACATTTCCTCCACTCCATGTCTGTAGTTATTAATTTTGAATTTCATTTATTTTCAGAATGTTTTGATCTCCCACAGAACCTCCAGTGAGACGGACACAGTTTGTGAATAGATGGCTGGCTGGAATAACCTGGCCTGTTCCAGGGATACTTCATGACATGAGAAGAGTGAGTGGGAAAAAGACGGAGGTGGAAGGGCGTTTGTGTCGGGTCTCCAGCCGGTGTTCCCTGTGACGGGGTTTCCTGATGTGGGTGGAGATCAGGCCGATCCTGTACACACCGCATCCCCGGCCCTTGTCGGACAGACCTGGAACAGAATAAACATGCTCATGCCTCCCTGCCTGCTCCTCATTCCACAGTGATTTACAACATAGAACAGATCAGCACAGGAACAAGCCCCTCGGCCCACAAGGTCTATGTCGAGCATAATGCCACGACCAACTCTTATCTGCCTACACATAATCCATATCTCTCCATTCCCTGCATGTCCATGTGCCTATCCAAAAGTCTCTTAAATCCCATTCACACATCTCCCTCCATCATCACCAGCAGCATGTTCCAGCCACTCACCACTGTAAAATACTTGTCCTTCACGTCTCCTTCACACTTTGCCTCTCTCACCTAAAAGCCCCCCATGCCCTCTTGTATTTGATATTTCCATCCTGGGGAAAAGATTCTGACTGTCTACATTGACCTTGCCGCTCATAATTTGGTAGAATTCTATCAAGCCTCACTTCAATGTCAAACATTCCAGAGAAAACAATCCAAGTCTATTCAACCTCTCGCTGTAGCTAATATCCAGTAACACAGGCATCATTCTTGTAAACCTTCTCAGCCCTGTCTCCAAAGCCTCTGCCTCTTTTTGGGGCATCCAGAACTGCATGTAATGCTTAAAATCCGGCCTAACCAAAGTCCGACAAAGCTGCATCACATCCTGACTTCCTGACTCTTATACCCAATGATCCAACCAAAGGCATGCCATCTGCCTTCTTTGTCTATCTACCTGTATTACCATTTTCAGAGAGTTCGGGACTAGGATCCCAAGGTCCCTCATTACATCAATGCTGTTAAGGGCCTTGCCTTTAATTGTATATCTTCCCCTTATATTCAACCTCCCAAAGTGCAACACCTCACAGATGCTTGGATTAAACTTGATCTGTCATTTGTCCACCCATTTCTGTAGCTGGTCTATATCCCATTCATTACCTTACAACATACTTTGATACTTTGACAGCGTTGTTCACAGTGCAGCAATCTTGTTCTCATCTGCAAATGTACTAACCAACCCATCTACATTTAAATTCATTGTATAAATCATGACCGACAGTGGTCCTGGCAGAGATCCATATAGAACTCCACTAGTCACAGGTTTCCTGCCTGAATATTGCCTTTTCCTCTGTTTTCTAGTCTGCCCATTCTGAATCCTGACAAACAATTCAATGTTAATCCCATGCTTATTAATCTTCATCATCAGTCTATCATGGGGGACTTTACCAAGTGCCTTACTAAAATCAGTGTAGACAATGCCACGTAAAAGTCATGCCTACTGTAAGTATGCAGATGATACTAAGATAGGTGGTGTTGTGGATAATGAAGTAGATTTTCAAAGTCTACAGAGAGATTTAGGATATTTTGGAAGAGTGGGCTGAAAGATGGCAGATGGAGTTTAATGCTGATAAATGTGAGGTGCTACATCTCGGCAGGACAAATCAAAATAGGACGTACATGGTAAATGGTAGCGAATTGAGGAATGCAGTTGAACAGAGGGACCTAGGAATAACTGCATAGTTCCCTGAAGGTGGAATCTCATGTAGATAGGGTGGTAAAGAAAGCTTTTGGTGTGCTGGCCTTTATAAATCAGAGCATTGAATATAGAAGTTGGGATGTAATGTTAAAATTGTACAAGGCATTGGTGAGGCCAATTCTGGAGTATGGTGTACAATTTTGGTCGCCTAATTATAGGAAGGATGTCAACAAAATAGAGAGTACAGAGGAGATTTACTAGAATGTTGGCTGGGTTTCAGCAACTAAGTTACAGAGAAAGGTTGAACAAGTTAGGTCTTTATTCTTTGGAGCGCAGAAGGTTAAGAGGGGACTTGATAGAGGTCTTTAAAATTATGAGCGGGTTAGACAGAGTTGACGTGGATAAGCTTTTCCCATTGAGAGTAGGGAAGATTCAAACAAGGGGACATGACTTGAGAATTAAGGGACAGAAGTTTAGGGGGAACATTAGGGGGAACTTCTTTACTCAGAGAGTGGTAGCTGTGTGGAATGAGCTTCCAGTGGAAGTGGTGGAGGCAGGTTTGATTTTATCCTTTAAAAATAGATTGGATGGGTATATGGACGGGAAAGGAATGGAGGGTTATGGTCTGAGTGCAGGTAGATGGGACTAGGGGGAAGTAATACAAATTAAAAAAATAAATTTAAAAAAAAGTGTTCGGCACGGACTTGAAGGGCCGAGATGGCCTGTTTCCATGCTGTAATGGTTATATGGTTACTGTCTTTAATCCCCTCATCTATTTTGTTCCAAATGGGAGTCAATTCTATCCCAAAGAATCCTTTCCAATTGTTTCCGACCGTTGTCATGTGACTCACAGTTCTTTAATTCGCTGAATTCTCTCTCTAAACAAATAAACCATTTTAATTCCCAAACTGATCTTTCTGTCCTTGGCCTCCTCCATTGCCAGTGAGGCCTCATGCAAACTGAAGAAATCTCACTTCATATTTCTCTTGGGTATCTGACAACTTAATGGTATGAACATTGAATTCTTGACTTTCAGGCAACAAATCCCCAAACAAATACTGACATATTTTATTTTATTTCATTTTATTTCATTTTTTCCCTTTTCCCTTGCTCCTCTCATCCCTGGAGTTATCTGACACCTCACCTACATCCCCTAACTCCAGTTTCAGTTTCCTTCATTTATCCTTGTTTACCTTCTCCTTGTCTACCGTCTTGATTTTAATGTAAGTATAAGAAGCCTTGCAACTTTCTTTACTCTAAATCGCCACAGCCATTTTGTGGCCTATTTTCTCCCTTCTAATCGCCCGCTTGAGTTCTTTCCTCCTTGCTTTATATTCCTCAATGGCCCTCTCTGCTATCATATTCTTGAACCTTGCATGTGTTTCCTTTCTATTTTTGACCAAATGTACACATTTATTTGGTCATCTCAGATCCCTTACTTTGCCAGTCTTATCTCTCCTCCTTACTGGAACTTGCCGGTCTTGAGTTTGGATCAACTGACCTTCAGACAATTCTCAATCTCAGACTTAGAGTAACTTAATAACAACTGCTCTGAGTGTACCTTACCAAGCTCCTGCCTAATAATGGTGTCATTTGCATTACTCAAATTAATGTCTTGTCACACAGTCCTATTCAAACCAATCTTAAAACTTATGGAGTTGTATTCACTGTCTCCAAAATACTCTTTCACTAAAACATCAGTCACTTGGCCAGACTCATTTCCCAACACAAGGTCCATTTTGGATTCCTTTCTCACGTTGCACTATTCACAACTGTTACAAAGCATCCTATTGAATATACCATTAGTCACCCCCCAAGACATCCATTTGTGTAATCTTTCAGTAATCTGTGTCCACATCTGTTCCTCTATTTCCTGCTCACTCTTGGGGGACCTCTCATACAATTCTGTTGAATTGCTTGCACCTTTCTTATTTTCACATGGCTCTACCCATATCACCTCAATGGACAAACCATCCAGAGTCTTCACTCTGAGTGCCAACAAGATAGTTTCCCTGATTAATAGAGCAATTCCCCCATCTTTTTCCCATAGAAACACAGAACATTGAGCTGCTAGTCATGTCCTTGTCACAACCATATTTCCACAATGACCACAACATCATAGTCCCCAACAGCGATCTGGGCTCTAAGTTCATCCACTTTGCCCACAATACTCCTTGCATTAAAATGAACATACCTCCACTCATCAGTTTCACTATATAACTTCACCTCCCTCTGTCTGGCCTTCCTTTGAGACTTACTTATCTTCATCTCCACCTTCCCATCACCCCCCTGCCTCTCCAGTTTAGCCCTCTTGGTAACACTAGTGCACCTCCCTGCAAACATATTGGTCCCCTCCATTTCAGATACAAACTATCCCTCTTGTAGAGGTGACGTCTGCCCCAGAAGAGATGCCAATGGCCGAAAGATCTGAATCTGAATCTCTGCCCCCTGCACCAAGTCCTGAGCCATACATTCATCTGTCCTTTCTTCCTATTCCTACCTTCACTAACACATGGCACCGGGAGGAATCTGGAGATGACGAGCCCAGCGAGCCTTGATAAAGATCTGTGTGTATTCTCTGGCCACAGGTGAGTTTGTGGAAGGGTTGGAGAGTTGTTAATGTAGTGAGACTCATGTAAATGGTAGGGAAACTACCAGACCTCATCCCTTTTCCTACCCATCCCATTTGTGCCAAAGTGCCCACCGCCTTCTGGCTGTTCACCTTCGTCCTTGAGAATGTCCCACAACTGCTGGGAGACATCCTGGACCCTGGCACCAGGGAGACAACACACCATCCTGGAGTCTGGTTTGCTGCCACTGAATCACCAGTCTGACCCCCAAATATTCTGGGATTTGAATGGAATGGAATTGCAGGCTGGAGAAAGGGGTTGTGGTGGGACTGAAGACAATGGCTTTGGGATTCAAAGTGTTCAGTTGGGGGGGGAATTCTGCTCATCCAGTCCTGGATGTCCCACGTGTAGTCTGGGAATGTGGAGACTATGGAGGGGTCGAGGGAGGTGCTAGCGAGGTCAAGCTGGTGTCCACAGTCAACTTGTGGAAGTTACGGTGAAACCAGCTGATGTCACCGAAAGGCAGCTTGAGGATGAGAAATAGGAGGGGTCCATGGTAGATTGTCGGAGGGTGCCCGAGGGAACTGTGCTGGAGCGTGAAGTGAAGACATTGCGGGTAGTTCTCGGGCTGCGACTGGATCGATAAGTCAAGGGCAGTTCCACCCACCTGGACTGTGGTGGGGAGATGTTGGGGAGGATGGTGTGGACAACTATGTCACACTACTCACCGGGGGCCATTTCTGACTTTGAAAAGGACCATGTTGGTGCAGGGGAAGGGGAGGGAGGGAGCTAATGGGAGAGGCTCAGAAATGGAGCTCCAGCAAGGATGGGGTGGATTTGTGGGACGTGGAGAGGAAAGCGAGATTGACAATGGGGTGTGGGTTTACACGGACAATGATAAAGTAAAGCAACGTGATTGTGACCGGTGAAGAGAAAGCACTTCCTCTGTGTGGAAACAGATTGAAGCAGGAAAACAAAGACACCGAACATCAAACCAGCTGGCAAACTGCTGAAGAAAAACCTGGGCCTCATTTTGTGGATTCCCTGTGGGAAATAACATAGAATTTTAGACTGAGCCAGTTTGAGACACATATCTTCAGTGCATTTGGAATCCATGTTGATAGCTCACGGAAAGTGGCAGCACAAGTAGTTAGGGTAGTGAAGAAGGCGTATGGTATGCTTGCCTTCAATGCTCAGGCATTGAATGTTAGAATGAGGAAGTGTCTCTTTTGTTTCTAAAGATAAAACTTCAATTGCAATACTTCTGTTCTGGTGCTGCTCACTGTGGGTCAAAGGCTGTATTATGAGGACAGGAACATTGCCCCATCTCCCACACACTGTTACTGTGCTGAGGAATGAAGCAACGATATGTCAAAGTGTGGTCCATCAGGGAATGTTGCCACTTGACCCACTCCAGACTGCAGGAAAACTTGCTGAGGGATGCACTGAAGCTTGGTGCAACCAACATACAAACTCATATCACATTCAGGACCTGAAGCAACATTCAGAGCAATGGTTAAGGCTGCATTAAAAGCTTTTATGCAATTCAACCACAATGATTCGTCTATTTTGAGCTCTGGGCTGTTTTACTTCCTGATTTTTTCTCAACTAAGGGGAGTGGGAGGCAACCGTGGCTGACAAGAGAAGTTAGGGATAGAATAAAACTAAAAGAAAAGATGTACAACACAGCAAAGAGTAGCCGGAAGCCAGAGGATTGGGAAACTTTCATAGGACAACAGAAGGAAACAAAACGGGCAATACGGGCTGAAAAGATGAAGTACGAAGGGAAGCTGGCCAGGAATATAAAGAAGGACAGTAAAAGCTTCTTTAGATATGTTAAGGGAAAAAGAGTAGCAAAGTCAAATGTGGGTCCCTTGAAGGCAGACGTGGGTGAAATTATTATGGGTAACAAGGAAATGGCAGAAGAGTTGAACAGGTACTTCCGATCTGTCTTCACTAAGGAAGACACAAACAATCTCCCAGAAGTACTGGAGGACAGAGGATCTAAGGGGGTAGAGGAACTGAAAGAAATTTTCATTAGGCGAGAAATAGTATTGGGTAGTCTAATGGGACTGAAGGATGATAAATCCCCTGGGCCTGATGGTCTGCATCCCAGGGTCCTCATGGAGGTGGATCTAGAAATAGTGGACGCATTGGTGATCATTTTCCAATGTTCAATAGATTCAGGATCAGTTCCTGTGTATTGGATGATAGCGAATGTCATCCCACTTTTCAAGAAAGGAGCGAGAGAGAAAACGGAATTATAGACCAGTTAGCCTGACGACGGTGGGGGGGAAGATGCTGGAGTCAATTATAAAAGATGAAACAGCCACACATTTGGATAGCAGTAACAGGATCGGTCCGAGTTAGCATGGATTTACAAAGGGGAAATCATGCTTGACCAATCTTCTGGAATTTTTTAAAGATGTAACTAGGAAAATGGACAAGGGAGGGCCAGTGGATGTAGTGTACCTGGACTTTCAGAAAGCATTTGATAAGGTCCCACATAGGAGATTAGTGGGCAAAATTAGGGCAAATGGTATTGGGGGTAGAGTGCTGACATGGATAGAGAAGTGATTGGCAGACAGGAAACAAAGAGTAGGGATCAATGGGTCCCTTTCAGAATGGCAGGCAGTGACTAGTGGGGTACCGCAAGGCTCGTTCTGGTACCGCAGCTATTTACAATATACATCAATGATTTGGATGAAGAGGTTCAAAGTAACATTAGCAAATTTGCAGATGACACAAAGCTGGGTGACAGTGTGAACTGTGAGGAGGATGCAATGAGAATGCAGGGTGACTTGGACAGGTTGGGGGAGTGGGCAGATGCATGGCAGATGAAGTTTAATGCAGATAAATGTGAGGTTATCCACTTTGGTAGCAAAAACAGGAAGGCAGATTGATATCTAAATGGTGTCAAGTTGGGAAATGGGGAAGTACAACGGGATCTGGGGGGTCCTTGTTCATCAGTCTATGAAAGTAAGCATGCAGGTACAGCAGGCAGTGAAGAAAGCGAATGGCATGTTGGCCTTTATAACAAGAAGAAACAAATATAGGAGCAATGAGGTCCTTCTGCAGTTGTACAGAGCCCTAATGAGACCACACCTGGAGTATTGTGTGCAGTTTTGGTCCGCTAATTTGAAGAAGGACATTCTTGCTATTGAGGGAGTGCAGCGTACGTTTGCAAGGTTAATTCCCGGGATGGCGGGACTGTCATATGCTGAGAGAATGGAGCAGCTGGGCTTGTACACTCTGTAGTTTAGAAGGATGAGGGGGATCTCATTGAAACATATAAGTTTGTTAAGGGTTTGGACACGCTAGAGGTAGGAAACATGTTCCCGATGTTGGGGGAGTCCAGAACCAGCGGCCACAGTTTAAGAATAAGAAGTAAGCCATTTAGAACGGAGATGAGGAAACACTTTTTCTCACAGAGAGTGGTGAGTCTGTGGAATTCTCTGCCTCAGAGGGCGGTTGAGGCAGGTTCTCTGGATGCTTTCAAGAGAGAGGTAGATAGTGTCTCTGGAATTCTCTGCCACAGAATGTAGTTCAGGCCAGTTCATTGGCTATATTTAAGAGGGAGTTAGATGTGGCCCTTGTGGCTAAAGGGATCAGGGGGTATGGAGAGAAAGCAGGTACAGGATACCGAGTTGGATGATCAGCCATGATCATATTGAATGGTGGTGCAGGTTCGAAGGGCCGAATGGCCTACTCTTGCACCTATTTTCTATGTTTCTATAGGCCTCTTAAAAATAGCGGAGTCAGGGGATATGGGGAGAAGGCAGGAACGGGCTACTGATTGGGGATGATCAGCCATGATCACATTGAATGGCGGTGCTGGCTCGAAGGCCGAATGGCCTACTCCTGCACCTATTGTCTATTGTCTATTGACTGAGATCACCTGGAAATCTCTTTGCATCCTCTTAGCTTATCCTAATTACTCTCAGTTTCATGTCACCAGCATGTGCAGTGCCCTACCAGGGGCTCAAACACGTTGGATAAAGTGTACACCAACATCAAGGACACATACAGAGCTCTCCCCCGCCCATCCCTGGGACAATCCAATCACCTCTCACTGTTTATACTGCCTGCATACAAACCCCTCATCCGCAAGACCAAACCTGCAATAAGGACGGTCAAAATATGGCCCGAGGACGCCACCCTACAACTCCAGGACTGCTTTGATCACACCAACTGGGACCTGTTTGCACAACAGGCTACCAGTGGTACAGAGGTAGACTTGGAGGAGTACACTTCCACTGTGCTCTCCTACATCAACTGCTGTGTGGAGACTGTCACAGTGGACAAACATATAAAGATGTTCCCAAACCAGAAACCCTGGATGAACAAGCAGGTTCAGGATATGCTAAGGGCACGCAACAATACCTTTAAATCCAGGGACACTTCTGCTTACAGTGCGGCCAGGTCGAACCTGAACAGAGGCATAAAAAAGGCCAAAGACATCCACAGGCAAAGGGTGGAAGACCACTTCAACACCGCGAACACCAGAAGCATGTGGCAGGGTGTCAGGGACATCACCGACTACAAGAGCATCCCCGCCTGCCCCCACGGTGATATCACACTGGCCAACGAACTAAACACCTTCTTTGCCCGGTTCGAAACTGGCAACACCACCAGGAGTGGAATAACCCTGGCCATGGCGGAGGGACAGGCCTTAACACTGATCACCCAGGAGGTACAGTGCGCTCTGCGTAGGATCAATCCACGCAAGGCTGCAGGCCCGGATGGAGTCCAGGGAAGGGTACTAAAGGACTGTGCTGTACAGCTGGCGGAGGTATTCACGAGAATCTTCAATCTGTCTCTATCTCTGGCAACGGTCCCCTGAAAACAGCCACCATAGTGCCGGTGCCGAAAAAGTCCAAAGTCACCAACCTCAACGACTACCGCCCGGTTGCCCTAACTCCAACCCCAATGAAGTGCTTCGAAAGGCTGGTCCTCTCCCATATCAAATCCAGCATCCCTGCCTCACTGGACTCCCATCAATTTGCATACAGGGCAAATAGATCAACAGAGGATGCCATCTCTCTGGCTCTTCACACTGTCCTGACTCACCTGGACAGACAGGGCACGTATGTGAGGATGCTCTTCATTGACTATAGCTCTGCATTCAATACGGTCATCCCCACCAAGCTCACCACCAAACTCCACCAGCTAGGCCTCAGCTCGCCGATATGCGATTGGATCCTGAACTTTCTGACGGAGCGACCGCAGGCAGTGAGACTGGGCCCGCACCTGTCCTCCACTATCACCCTGAGCACCGGCACACCACAGGGCTGTGTACTAAGCCCCATGCTCTACTCCCTCTTCACTCACGACTGTGTCCCTGCATTCGACACCAACACCATCATGAAGTTTGCAGACGACACAACAGTGATTGGGCTGATCACCAACGGTGATGAAACAAAATACAGAGCGGAGGTGCAGAACCTGGCGGACTGGTGCGCTCATAACAACTTGTCACTAAACACCTCCAAGACCAAGGAGCTGATTATTGACTTCAGGAGGTCCCATAATGGAGAATACGCCCCAATCTCCATTTACGGGGAAAGTGTGGAGAGAGTGTCCAGCTTTAAGTTTCTGGGCACTCACATTTCAGAGGACCTCACATGGTCCACCAACACCGCTGCGCTGGTCAAGAAGGCACAGCAACGACTGTTCTTCCTGAGGACATTAAAAAAGACTGGTCTGCCCCAACAGCTGCTGACAACCTTCTACCGCTGCACCACAGAGAGCATATTAACGTATGGCATCTCTGTGTGGTATCTCAGCTGCACGGAGGCGGAGAGGAGAGCTCTTCAGCGCATCGTCCACAGAGCGCAGAGGATCATTGGGACAGAGTTACCAGCCTTGGAGGGCATCTACCACACACGGTGCCTCAGGAAGGCCGTCAGCATCCATAAGGACTCATCACACCCTTGTAATGGACTGTTTGAACTACTTCCCTCCAGCAGACGTTACAAGGCCTTCTACGCCCGAACCTCCAGACTCAGAAACAGCTTTATTCCAAGAGCTATTGCGGCTCTGAACCGGCCCTGCTGAGTGCCCCCCCCTCCCACCCCCCCCTGGACAGTCTCCCTCGGACGGTCACGTCACTCAGCGTGCTTATTTATTTATTTTACTTTTCTTGTACATCGGTGGAGCTGCATACTAAATCTCGTTGCACTGACGTGCAATGACAATAAAAGATAGTATTATTATTATTATTATTATTATTATTATTATGTCATAAAACTTAGAAATATTAATTTACTTACTTGTCAAAATCATGAATGTACATTGAAAATAACAGGCTCAAGCAATGGTTTCAATGATGGCTCATTAGTCACCATGTGCCACCCAAAAGAAGTCTCCGTTCCTAGCCTGCTAAAGAATTTTCAATCCATCCCAGTTGAACATTGCCAAAACCACATATTTTAATATTCCTTGTTGATCTTTTATGCATGGTTTTATCAAAGACCTACTGAAAATTCAACACATCCACTTCTTCTCCCTGAAGCAAAAAAAAAACAAAATAAGTTCCTGGAGGAACTCAGCGACTCAGGCAGCATCTGTGGAGGAAAATGATTTATACAACAATTTCTTTTTTTTCAAGATCAAAACATTGTTTTGGAAAACAGAAACAACAAACAAGGTTATATATTGAAATATTTTCATACAGCAGGTAGGAAACAGGAGATTTGAAATGTGGGAAAGAATAAAGTGCATTTGAATAGTCAAGAGAAACACCGCTATTTTAGATATTAATCAGTCAGATGTAGCAAAAATACTGAAATGTGTTCCCTTTTTAGTGAAGACACCATCATTGTAATAGGAGAACACATTTCACAATAACATTTGAAGAAGTACATCAGTTTTGCAAACTACATTTCAATCATTTATTCCCGTTCATTTAATCCACTATTACCAATGAATAATAATGTCTGAAGTTTACTGACCTTCTGCAGAGGAACTTGTGTGGAATTCTGGAGAAGCAGCAACGTGGCTTTGAGCCCAGCACAGGACAAGCTGAGGTTCCCTCACACTGCACAGTAACTGACACTGCCTCTTGTCAAACTAAATGACACTCCCCCTCCAGCTCAGTGTTCCGGCACCACTGGTGTTGACACAAATGGGTTCAGATATAGAATTATACAACAAATAAAGATTCCATCTGGAATCGAACTTGCACCTTTGCGATTTTGAACATTTTGAATGGATCTCAAATGGGAGAGCTGCAGGTGCTTTCCTGCATCCTGCTGTGCCTGATGTTCCACGAGAGAGTACATGCAATCCAGGGAGGTCCTGCCATATCATGATGAAAAAACCTCCATAGAGGGTTGTGTTCAGTAAACATGCTGGCAATTCCATTGCACCCATTAGGATGAACTGAACCATTCCCGGAGAGAGGATTGGCCCTGGTGAAAGGAGAAAGAACATACTGTTTCCTCACTCGCCTCTTCATGGGAAGGAGCCCACAGATTTCACCATGGGAAGCTTTCACTGTCCTAATGAATGACAGAGCAGTTGCCATACCATACTGTGATACAGTTGGTAAGGATGCTCTCGATGGTGCAGTGGTAGAAGTTCACCAGAATCTGAGGAGACAGATGGACCTTCTTTAGTCTCCTCAGGAAGAAGAGACGCTGGTGAGCCTTCTTGACCAGAGTTGAGGTATTGTGGGTCCAAGAGAGGTCATCGGAGATGTTGACCCCCAGGAACCTGAAGCTGGAAACACGTTCCACTTCCGTCCCGTTAATGTGGATGGGGGTGTGCGTGCCGCCCCTAGACTTCCTGAAGTCTACAATGAGCTCCTTGGTCTTCTTGGAGTTAAGGGCCAGGTTGTTGTCAGCGCACCATGCTGCTAGGAGCTGGACCTCCTCCCTATAGGCCAACTCATCGTTGTTGCTGATGAGGCCAATCACCGTTGTATCATCTGCATACTTGATGATGGTGTTAGTACCAAATTAGATCAAATAGAACAAGTTGTCCTCCAACTTTAGGCTGTGCATGCCATACACAAGAAGAGAAGAAGAAGGCTGAAACATCTCATGGTCAAGTTGGTTTACAAACCAACTCTCCCGAGCAGTGTCCTGCTGTGGGGCTGTAACTTGTGATCTGCAGACAGCACAGTTTGTTTACAAAACTATCCTTTTCAATTCAAAACTGATTACTGCATGTAGCCTACATTTGAATTACATTTGAAGACTGGGTTTCATTTGTACTAATGCTTGCTTACCACATAATAACTTAAAGAATAACTTTGTCGAACAACCTCTAAATGGTGTCATTGCATTGAACTGGGACTGGAGTTGGGGCTGCAGAAAGGCAGGGAGCACTAGGGGGAGGAGTGGGGTTCAAGCATTGAATGGTGGACCTCAGTCACCATGGCAATGGGTTCATGTGAGAAACTGAAGCATTTAACTATTGCAAAAGTATGTGGCTTTTATTTCCCTTAAAAAGATATTGGGTAATATTCCTGAAAGCATTATCTTTATTAATTTAAGTGTGTCCAACTGAGCTGCTCCGAGGCATGTTTTGGGGTCAGTGATATTCCAATGAGTTTGGACAGAATTTGGATAAAAGGAGTTTTGAAACTCTTCTGATATTTGGCATTGTTTTCTTTGAACTGTCGATTTCATATAAAGCTGAAAAAATTGACCGCACAGTTTCTACCAATCCACATATCAGCTCAATCATTATTTGCTCTTTGCTTCTAACATAACAGTATACAGCCAAACTTTCATAGCTTTTGCAACAGTTACTGTTCTTTCTCAGAAATCTATTGATGGCAAAGTCCCACTGAACAAACATCATTTGCAAAATAAATTCCATTTCAATCTGCCAGTTTTCCACACAAATCCCTTGCTGATATTTAGTTCTCATACCTGGGATGTGAGGTTGCTACAAAGCCAGTATTTATTGCCCATCCCTAATTGCCCCCTGAACATAGTGGAGGGCGAGACCATCTCACAGGACAGTTAAGAGCCAACCACATTGTTATAGGCCTGGAATCACGTGGATGTCAAATCAGGTGAGTTTTCCTCACCAGAAGGGCATTGTGATCCAGGTGGGTTTGCCAGCAATCTGGTGCCTTCACAGTCAACATCATTGTATCTGGAACTTAATTCATGAATTAATTATTCATTTTTATTTCAATTCCCCAGATTCCAAAGCAGGATTTGGATTCATATTTCCAGATGGAGAATCAAGCCCTCTTCATATTGAATCACCAGAACTCGACACTGTCGTCTCTATAGTCTCTCTATTAGTTTCTCATTGAGCTGTGCTTTCCCAAGGTAATACTCTTTGCAAACTGGTGGATAAATTGCTCCCAGTGTCTCAGTAAACAAATATGCATGCGGAATGGCCATAATTTTTGTGTGTCTGATCCAGCAAATACATGCCCTTTCTGCAAGCACAATCCACACCCAGAAATGCTTGGTCACGTTAGCGGAGTGGCACAAATAGACCCGTAAACTGTTATAATTCTGTTCAATCCTGACAAATGGTTTTATAAAATGTGAAAGTGCTCAGGAATATGATAGATTTTCTAAATACAATCTGCTTGATCATTGATCATTAATCTCCGAATTGTATACAGCTATGAAAATATAAACAAACTCGGCTGGAGATGGCAAGGGAAGCTACAGTATGTGTCCATACTGCAGCATGTGGGAGTTAGTGATCAGTGCAACTCTCTTCGGGATGTCCATGTCTGCATGAAAGGATTCTGCCTTCAATCACTTGGGCTCTACATCAGTGATGTAGTCAACTATTTACAATATATATTCATGATTTAGATGATGGAATTAAAAGTAGCACTAGCAAATTTGCAGATGCCACAAAGCTGGGTGGCATTATGAACTGCGAAGAGGATGTTACAGGTTGAGTGAGTGGCAGATGCATGGCAGATGCAGTATAATGTAGATAAATGTCAGTATCCACTATGGTGGCAAGAACAAGGAGGCAGATTATTATCTCAATGGTGTCAGATTAGGAAAAAGAGAAGCGCAATGAGACCTGGGTGTCCTTGTACACCAGTCAATGAAAGTAAGCATGCAGGTACAGCAGGCAGTGAAGAAAGCTAATGGCATGTTGGCCTTCATAATGACAAGATTTGACTATAGAAGTAAAGAGGTCCTTCTGCAGTTTTTTTTCCACAGTCGAAAAATAAAGGGGAGGCCATTTAAAACTGAGATGAGAAAAACCTTTTTCACCCAGAGAGTTGTGAATCTGTGAAATTCTCTGCCACTGAAGGCAGTGTGGGCCAATTCACTGGACGTTTTCAAGAGAGAGTTAGATTTAGCTCTCAGTGCTAACTGAATCAAGGGGTATGGGGAGAAAGCAGGAACGGGGTACTGATTCTGGATGATCAGCCATGATCATATTGAATGGCAGTGCTGGCTCGAAGGGCCGAATGGCCTACTCCTGACCTATGTTCTATGTTTCTATGAATGTGAGATTCAGGCAACGGACACAGCAGCAGTGTGGAGCGGCCGGGAATTTTGGGATTCCCGTTAGGATTTCAGTCACAGAAGACAGTAGATGCCATTTTACTGGATGAATTTCAAAGAGAGTTAGATGGAGCTCTAGGGGCGAGCAGAATCAAGGGATATGGGGAGAAGGCAGGAACAGGCTACTGATTGTGGATGATCAACCATGATCACAGTGAATGGCGGTGCTGGCTCGAAGGGCCAAATGGCCTACTCCTGCACCTATTGTCTATGTTTCTATGTCAGGTGAGATATGGGAACATGAGGTTAGTCACTAGAGGGAGAGGAGAAACTTGGATAATTTTAAACTGAACAGTTTCACTCTGTGGATTTTGACAAAAGTAAAGAAAAATTTGAGATTGTTAGGAAGCTGGGTAGTGGGGATTTAAGAGAGATTGAGAAGAGGTTCTATTGACACTGCTCCCTTTACAAGTGTTCTGGAACCAAAATTATAAAGTATTTGTAAGTATTTGAATATCATTAATCCAGGGGTACTTGATTTTACTTGTGAAGCATTTCTTTACCATTCAGTTATTCTCGACAATTTGAGCATCACTGTCAAGGTTAGTGGTTTCCCCCCCATTGTTAATTGTACTCAAGACAGTGGTAGATTGCTTTCCTAACCTTTCCATTCCTTCCGGTGAAAGTACTCCCACAGTTATACTAGGTAGGGAGTTGCAGCATTAAGAAGCAGTATCGATAAAGGAAAGGTGATTCATTTCTTGTTATCATGGGGCAAGCAATTCCTGACACCACAAAACCTCTCCATCAGCGACAAGGCCCAATTCAGGAGGGTGCAATGCCTTGATGAATGTTACTCCAGTGATACTGAAGAAGCACAACATCATCCAGGACATAGCATGCCCCCATCTACTACTGTAATCTTCATTGTTTCCACCACTTGTGTACAGTGATCTCGGTCTCAATCAACCACCGCAAGGTGTCTCAATGTTCATTGCTAAGGCTACTTCAATAACACCTCTCATATCAGTGATCCCATCAACCAAGAAAGACAATGGCAACAGGCCCATGGGATCACCACATGCTGTGGGTGCCTCTCCAGTCATGACTTGGAAATCCATTGCTGTTCCTTCATTCCTATCAAGAGCACAGTGGGAGCATCATTCACTGGCTACGTAAGGATGTTCACATCCTCATGGGCTAAAAATGGAAGCCTGAGCAGTGAGGCCCACATCATAAACAATTGATTTCTAAGCAAACAAATGGATGGAATCTGAAAGCTGAGCAGTTAGTCTTGTCTGCATCGTGAGAAGAAATCTAATCAAGCTCCTTCCTTAATCCGGGTTAACAAATCATTTACTCCGAGCGGACAGGACAACAGACTCCGGTAAGACCAGAGGTGGAGGTCTGTGCATTTATGTAAATAAAGCATGGTGCACGGACACCACCATCATCGAGAGTCACTGCTCAGCTAACCTAGAGTTCCTCTTGGTTAGACGCAGACCGTTCTATCTGCCCTGAGAGTTTACCTCCACTGTTGTGACTGCAGCCTATATTCCTCCTGATGCTAATGCCAAGCTTGCAATGAACGATCTGCATACTGCCATTAGCAAACAACAGACTCACAACCCCGAGGCAGCCTTCATTGTTGCGGGTGACTTCAATCACTCCAACCTGAAGACTGTACTCCCCAAATTCCACCAACATGTCTCCTTCGCCACTAGAGAAGACAAGACACTGGACAAAGTCTACACTAACATGGCTGAAGCTTACAAAGCCATCCCCTCCCCCACCTTGGACAGTCTGATCACCTCTCATTGTTCCTGCTCCCAAAGTACTCCCCACTCATCAGACGGGTTAAACCCACAGTGAGGACAGTTAAAGTCTGGTCAGAGGAGGCGGACTCCACACTTCAGCAGTGTTTTGGAAACACTGACTGGAAGGCGTTTGCAGCCCAGGCCGCCCTTGACTCCCACACGGACATTGACTCCTATACATCCTCTGTTCTGGACTTTATAAACTCCACCATCAACAGCGTCACCTCCCTCAAACGGGTGACCATATTCCCGAATCAGAAGCCATGGATGAACAGCGAGGTCAGGCTACTGCTGAAAGCACGGGACACCGCTTTCAGATCAGGCGATGCCCGAGCCTACAGTTCATCCAGTGCTAACCTGAAGAGGGGCATAAATAAGGCCAAGTACTGCCATAAGCTCAGGATTGAGGAGCACGTCAACAACAACTCCGACCCCGACTCATGTGGCAAGGCATCCAGGCCATCACGGACTATAGATCCACCAACACCACCCCTACATCCAGCAACGCCTCCTTCCTTGAGGAGCTTAACCACTTCTATGGCCAATTCGATGGGGACAATCTAGAGTTGGCCATCAAGGCGGTGCTCCCTGCCGATCACCAGCCCCTCTCACTCACCCCCTACGACGTGTACGTGGCACTAAGCAGGATTAATGCACGTAAGGCTGCTGGCCCTGACGGCATCCCCGGGCGCGTCCTCAGGGCCTGTGCTGCGCAGCTGACAGACGTCTGGACTGACATCTTCAACCTGTCACTTGCCCAAGCAGTTGTGCCCACGTGCCTTAAATCCACCTCCATCGTGCCGGTGCCAAAACACTCCTCTGCGGCGAGCCTCAACGACTTCCGCCCAGTTGCACTTACTCCCATCATCGCCAAGTGCTTCGAGAGGCTGGTCCTGGCACACCTCAAAGGCTGCCTACCCCCCACATTGGATCCCTATCAGTTTGCCTACCGCAACAACAGGAGTACGGAGGATGCCATCTCAACGGCACTTCACTCCGCCCTCTCCCACCTCGACAACAGAGACACTTACGTAAGAATGCTGTTCATCGATTACAGCTCAGCATTCAACACCATCATACCCTCTAAACATGATCACCTAAACTGGGCATCGACCCCTCCCTCTGCGACTGGATACTGGACTTTCTAACCAACAGACCCCAGTCCGTTAGGTTAGACAAGCACACCTCTTCAACCCTCACCCTGAACACCGGCGTTCCACAGGGCTGTGTGCTGAGCCCCCTCCTCTACTCCCTCTTCACCTACGACTGCACACCTGTACATGGTACTAACACCATCATCAAGTATGCAGATGATACAACGGTGATTGGCCTCATCAGCAACAACGATGAGTTGGTCTATAGGGAGGAGGTCCAGCTCCTAGCAGCATGGTGCGCTGACAACAACCTGGCCCTTAACTCCAAGAAGACCAAGGAGCTCATTGTAGACTTCAAGAAGTCTAGGGGCGGCACGCACACCCCCATCCACATTAACGGGACGGAGGTGGAACGTGTTTCCAGCTTCAGGTTCCTGGAGGTCAATATCTCCGATGACCTCTCTTGGACCCACAATACCTCAACTCTGGTCAAGAAGGCTCACCATCGTCTCTTCTTCCTGAGTAGACTAAAGAAGGTCCATCTGTCTCCTCAGATTCTGGTGAACTTCTACCACTGCACCATCGAGAGCATCCTTACCAACTGTATCACAGTATGGTATGGCAACTGCTCTGTCTCCGACCGGAACGCACTGCAGAGGGTGGTGAAAATTGCCCAACGCATCACCGGTTCCTCACTCCCCTCCATTGAGTCTGTCCAAAGCAAGCGTTGTCTGCGAAGGGCGCTCAGCATCGCCAAGGACTGCTCTCACCCCAACCACAGACTGGTTACCCTCCTACCATCCGGGAGGCGCTACAGGTCTCTCAGTTGCTGGACCAGCAGGTCCAGGAACAGCTACTTCCCTGCGGCTGTTACACTACTCAACACTGTACCTCGGTGACTGCCAATCACCCCCCGCCCCCCGGACACTCCTCCCACCAGGATTTATTAGATTTATTTATTGCTCATATTTATGTCGCTCTTCTAGGGAGATGCTAACTGCATTTCGTTGTCTCTGTACTGTACACTGCACAATGACAATAAAGCTGAATCTGAATCTGAATCTGATTTCCCCCATATTGTGTGAATTCTGCAGAGAAATACAATTCATTTTTATTGCTGCTAACCCTCTGTTTTGATATTTTTCCCCAGCTCCTGAATCTGTCTCATCTCCCCCTCCTTCCCACACTGTCTGTCATTCTCACATTCTAAACACTGGGATCACACACTGTCTTATCTGGTGCAAACAGAAGTGTAAACATGGCATAACACAGATCCTTCCTCTTTTACGCTGATGTTATCTTCAGATACAACTTCTCTATTTACCCTTTACATTTAAAAGTAATTCCGTATAATTCTATTTGTGTAATTTATTTTAAATACGTGAGAACAGAACATATCTGTGTGTGCTGAGGATGCATTTATTATAAAGATAGTAACTAAAAGACAGAGAAGCTCAAGTATCTGTGTTTGTCAGTGATTGGGATAAATTGTGGCAGATAATCTACAGTATGGTGCAAAGGAGAAGATTTATTCCAATTCGTTTTTACTAATATCAGCATCAAAGTCAATATTTATTATCCATCCCTAACTACCTTGGAGAAGATGGTGGTGAGCTGCGTTCTTGAAGTTCTGCAATACTTTTGGTGAAGATGCTCTCACACAGCTATCAGGACCTAGTCAGTCATGAACCACAGTCGTACAGCACAGAAACAGCTGCAACACGTCAATGCTGACCTAGTTTCCTCATCAAACTTAGTTCCATTTGCCCCATATCCCTCGAAACCTTTCCTTTCCATGAACCTGTTCAAGTGTTTTTTTATTGAAATGTTAGTACTTGCTTGAACTACCTCCTCTGGCACCTCATCACATATACCTACTACCCTTTATAGACAATAGGTGCAGGAGTAGGCCATTCGGCCCTTCGAGCCTGCACCGCCATTCAATATGATCATGGCTGATCATCCCCAATCAGTACCCTGTTCCTGTCTTCTTCCCATATACCCTGACTCCACTATCTTCAAGAGCCCTATCTAGCTCTCTCTTGAAAGCATCCAGCGAACCGGCCTCCACAAACCTCTGAGGCAGAGAATTCTACATATTCGCAACCCCCTGTGTGAAAAAGTTTTTCCTCATATCCGTTCTAAATGGCTTGCCCCTTATTCTTGAACTGTGGTCCCTGGTTCTGGACTCTCCCAACATCAGGAACATGTTTCCTGCCTCTAGCGTGTCCAAACCCTTAATAATCCTATATGTTTCAATATGATATCCTCTCATCTTTCTAAACTCCAGAGTATACAAGCCAAGCCGCTCCATTCTCTCAGCATATGACAGTCCAGCCATCCCGGGAATTAACCTTGTAACCCTATGCTGCACTCCCTCAATAGCAAGAATGTCCTTCCTCAAATTAGGGGACCAAAACTGCACACAATACTCCAGGTGTGGTCTCACTAGGGCTCTGTACAACTGCAGAAGGACCTCTTTGCTCCGAGACTCAACTCCTCTTGTTTGAATCCTTTAACCTTTGAATGTAAAGGATGCCCTTCATGTTCATATTAAACCTTATCATCTCACCTCAAACCCGTGTCCTCTGGTTCCTGATACCCCCACACTGGGTAAAAGGCTCTGTTCATTCAGCCTATCTATTCCCCTCAATAATTCAACTATCTCAGCCTCCTGCACTCCAAGGAATAAAGTCTGAGGGAGCACAATTTTTCAGGCCCATACAGCTGATCCAATATTGGTCTCAACACCACCTTCCCACTTTCCCCACGCCTCCTGACTTCTGTTGAGTTTATAGTCAATCATCCTCTACCTTGAACATAGTCAATGTCTCAGCCTCTGCAGCTCCTTTGGGAAGATGACATCCAAAACTGTTGTGGCAGTCAGAGCAATATGGGATGACTTTGGTGTAATGACAAAACATTGTCGTCAATGAGAACTGTGCAATGGTCTTCTGGTTTCTGCCAAAGCCATGGTCAACAGATTCACCTGTTGCAGGTGGACAGGAGAGGAGGTCAAGTAGGTCAATCCCTTGTGTTGGCTCATTCTCTACCTGCTGTAGAAAGAGCCTGGCAGACACATCCTTCAGGGTTCAGCCATCTCAGTGAGTGGTCGTGTGACCAAGCCACTCCCAATGATGGATGCTGAGGTCCACACCCAGTGTACACTGTATTCTTGCTTCTTTTAATGTCATTCGAGATTTTGCTCAGCTGACCAATAATGGTGGGCATTCATTAGGACAGTGAAAGCTTCCCATGGTGAAATCTGTGGGCTCCTTCCCATGAAGAGGCGAGTGAGGAAACAGTATGTTCTTTCTCCTTTCACCAGGGCCAATCCTCTCTCCGGGAATGGTTCAGTTCATCCTAATGGGTGCAATGGAATTGCCAGCATGTTTACTGAACACAACCCTCTATGGAGGTTTTTTCATCATGATATGGCAGGACCTCCCTGGATTGCATGTACTCTCTCGTGGAACATCAGGCACAGCAGGATGCAGGAAAGCACCTGGAGCTCTCCCATTTGAGATCCATTCAAAATGTTCAAAATCCCAAAGGTGCAAGTTCGATTCCAGATGGAATCTTTATTTGTGGTATAATTCTATATCTGAACCCATTTGTGTCAACACCAGTGGTGCCGGAACCCTGAGCTGGAGGGGGAGTGTCATTTAGTTTGACAAGAGGCAGTGTCAGTTACTGTGCAGTGTGAGGGAACCTCAGCTTGTCCTGTGCTGGGCTCAAAGCCACGTTGCTGCTTCTCCAGAATTCCACACAAGTTCCTCTGCAGAAGGTCAGTAAACTTCAGACATTATTCTTCATTGGTAATAGTGGATTAAATGAACGGGATTAAATGATTGAAATGTAGTTTGCAAAACTGATGTACTTCTTCAAATGTTATTGTGAAATGTGTTCTCCTATTACAATGATGGTGCCTTCACTAAAAAGGGAACAAATGTCATTGTTTTTGCTACATCCGACTGATTAAAATCTAAAATAGCAGTGTTTCTCTTGACTATTCAAATGAACTTTATTCTTTCCAATGAATAAAGCTAATGTTATTATTCTTTCAAATGATTCTATTTTTTTCCCCAATGTTCAATAGATTCAGGATCAGTTCCTTTGAATTGGAGGGTAGCTAATGTTATCCCACTTTTTAAGAAAGGCGGGAGAGAGAAAACAGGGAATTATAGACCAGTTAGCCTGACATCGGTGGTGGGGTAGATGCTGGAGTCAATTATAAAAGATGAGATAGCCGCACATTTGGATAGCAGTAACAGGATCGGTCCAAGTCAGCATGGATTTGCGAAAGGGATATCATGCTTGACTAAATCTTCTGGAATTTTTTGAGGATGTAACTAGGAAAATAGACAAGCGAGAGCCAGTGGATGTAGTGTACCTGGACTTTCAGAAAGCATTTGATAAGGTCCCACATAGGAGATTAGTGGGCAAAATTAGGGCACATGGTATTGCGGGTAGAGTGCTGACATGGATAGAGAAGTGGTTGATAGACAGGAAACAAAGAGTAGGGATTAGCGGGTCCCTTTCAGAATGACAGGTAGTGACTAGTGGGGTACCGCAAGGCTTGGTACTGGGACCGCAACTATTTCAATTCAATTCAACTTTAATGTCATTGCACAAATACTGATTATGGGTACAACGAAATGCAGTTTTGCGTCAGTCCGTAGTATAGCAATATAGAATTTTTTTTTTTTTAAAAGAGGATAGAGAATAATAAAAAAAATACAGAATAATAAACAATGGGGACGGAGGGACCGGAGGAATCTATCGGCGGGACTCCGAGTTCAGCAATGCGACGGTATGATTGTAGAAGCTGTTCCTCATCCTACTGGTACGAGACCTGAGGCTCCTGTACCGCCTCCCTGATGGGAGGAGGGCAAACAGTCCATGGTTGGGGTGGGAGGGGTCTTTAATGATCTTCCCAGCCCGTTTCAGACACCGTATATTTACAATATACATCAATGATTTGGATGAAGGGATTCAAAGTAACATTAGCAAATTTGCAGATGACACAATGCTGGGTGGCAGTGTGAACTGTGAGGAGGATGCTATCAGAATGCAGGGTGACTTGGACAGGTTGGGGGAGTGGGCAGATGCATGGCAGATGAAGTTTAATGTGGATAAATGTGAGGTTATCCACTTTGGTAGCAAAAACAGAAAGGCAGATTACTATCTAAATTGCGTCAAATTAACCTTGTAAACCTACGCTGCATTCCCTCAATAACAAGAATGTCCTTCCTCAAATTAGGGGACCAAAACTGCACACAATACTCCAGGTGTGGTCTCACTAGGGCTCTGTACAACTGCAGAAGGATCTCTTTGCTCCTATACTCCTCCTCTTGTTATAAAGGCCAACATGCCATTTGCTTTCTTCACTGCCTGTTGTACCTACATGCTTACTTTCATAGATGGATGAACAAGGACCCCCAGATCCCGTTGTACTTCCCCTTTTCCCAACTTGACACCATTTAGATAGTAATCTGCCTTGCTGTTTTTGCTAACAAAGTGGATATACTATAAGATCCCCCCTCAATCTTCTAAATTCTAGCGAGTATAAGCCGAGTCTATCCAGTCTTTCTTCATATGAAAGCTGCCATCCCAGGAATCAGTCTGATGAACCTTCTCTGTACTCCCTCTATGGCAAGAATGTCTTTCCTCAGATTAGGAGACCAAAACTGTATGCAATACTCCAGGTGTGTTCTCCCAAGACCCTGTACAACTGCAGTAGAACCTCCCTGCTCTTATACTCAAATCCCTTTGCTATGAATGCTAACATACCATTCGCTTTCTTCACTGCCTGCTGAACCTGCATGCCTACTTTCAATGACTGGTATACCATGACACCCAGGTCTCATTGCATCTCCCCTTTTCCTAATCGGCCACCATTCAGATAATAGTCTACTTTCCTGTTTTTGCCACCAAAGTGGATAACCTCACATTTATCCACATTATACTGCATCTGCCATGCATTTGCCCACTCACCCAACCTATCCAAGTCACCTTGCAGCCTCCTAGCATCCTCCTCACAGCTAACACTGCCCCCCAGCTTCGTGTCAACTGCAAACTTGGAGATGTTGCATTCAATTCCCTCATCCAGTTCATTAATATATATTGTAAATAGCTGGGGTCCCAGCACTGAGCCTTGCGGTACCCCACTAGTCACTGCCTGCCATTCTGAAAAGGACCCGTTTACTCCTACTCTTTGCTTCCTGTCTGCCAGCCAGTACTCTATCCACATCAATACTGAACCCCCAATACCGTGTGCTTTAAGTTTGCATACTAATCTCTTATGTGGGACCTTGTCGAAAGCCTTCTGAATTCCAGATATAACACATCCACTGGTTCTCCCTTATCCACTCTACTAGATACATCCTCGAAAAATTCTATAAGATTCGTCAGACATGATTTACCTTTCATAAATCCATGCTGACTTTGTCCAATAAATTCACCACTTTCCAAATGTGCTGCTATCCCATCTTTAATATTGACTCTAGCATTTTCCCCACTACCGATGTTAGAATAACTGGTCTGTAATTCCCCATTTTCTCTCTCCCTCCCTTTTTAAAAAGTGGGGATACATTAGCTACCCTCCAATCCTCAGGAATTACTCCAGAACCTAAAGAGTTTTGACAAATTATCAATAATGCATCCACTATTTCTGGGGCTACTTCCTTAAGTACTCTGGGATGCAACTTATCTGGCCCTGGGGATTTATCGGCCTTTAATCCATTCAATTTACCTAACACCACTTCCCAGCTAACCTGGATTTCACTCAGTAACTCCAACACTTTTGACCCGCGGTCCCCTGCTATTTCCGGCAGATTTCCGGCAGATTATTTATGTCTTCCTTAGTGAAGACAGAACCAAAGTAGTTATTCAATTGGTCTGCCATGTCCTTGTTACCCATGATCAATTTTCCTGTTTCTGACTGCAAGGGACCTACATTTGTTTTAATTAATCTTTTTCTCTTCACATATCTATAAAAACGTTTGCAGTCAGTTTTTATGTTCCCTGCCAGTTTTCTTT
>JAXLNO010001511.1:0-102500 GCA_038087875.1 Malacoraja senta
ACAATGTTTTTTTGCGAAGGGTGGAATATTTTAAATAACCCAAGTCAATGCAGACAGACATGTCATTTAGTTTAGTCGTAAACTTTACAACTTTTCCCCTTTCTCTTGCTCACATTGTATCTCTTGTGGCTTGGTTTACTCAGATGGCAGCAGAAAAATCAATCAGAAAGTATAAAGGCTTTCAGCAATGCAAAACAGTCAGAACAAAATCATTTATAAAATATGCACATTGATTTTCTTAGAAGGATTATTTGTAGATGGATTCACCAGATTTAATTGCCTATTCACAGAACAATTACAATACAGGCCTGGCTCACTCGCCACAAAACAAAGAGAGGGAAGCAGCTGAGCTCGGCCCCTGCTTGACCATGAAGACCAGGAACTGGACAGGAGGGTGGAGGGAGTCAGTAGCAATGATGGACGCTGAACAAACGGCCGGTAAGATGAACCGGGGAAGAACCGGCGATCTTACCTTCCACACCCTCAAGGTCGGCTGCGGGAAGCACCCCTGGGGCACAAAGGTGGCTGAGCAAGGAGAGGGACGACAGTTTGCAGGATGACTGGATGGGGGCAACGGACATTTGTACAAAAGGACAGGGGATTCTAGTCTCAATCCACTGCCCTCTCCCAATGCCCATCAGATACTTATCTGCCTTACATTTGAATGCTACAAGTAAATCATTCTCCATTTCTACTCTTGGCGATGTAAAAGATTTTTCATATCACTTGTGGTTATTTTGTCAATCACCTTCACTATTTTGTCATTCACCTTCCGATGTTTTTCATTAATTTTCAGGATCTGGGCCAGGCCAGGATTTATTGTCCATCCCCATTAGCCCTTGAGAACCTAGTTTGGAGGCACCTTCTTAAACCACTGCAGTCCTTCAGCTTAAAGTCGTCGCCAGTGTGGTTGGGGAGAGTTTCAGAGCTTAGAACCAGTGCTAGCGAAAGACTGATGACAAGTCAGGATTACATGCCATTTGCAGGGAAACCTGCAGGTGATGGTGGTGTAGGTGTTGCCATGCACTCAATGCCCATGCCCTTCTTGGTGAGAGAAGGTTCTGGATTTGGAAGGTTCTGCCAGAGTAATCTGGGCCAGTAACTGCAGTGCATTTTGTGGCTGGCGCTGTACTGCATTTAACTTTTTGTACTGGATAGCTTCTTGAGCATTGCTCGCACTACAGGTGGAGAGTATTGCACTCTTGAGGTGTTAGAAAGTGAGACACCCCAAACTGGGGCAACATGGTGGCACAGCGGTAGAGCTGCTGCCTTACAACACCAGAGACCTGGGTTCGATCCTGACTACGGGTCTTGTCTGTACAGAGTTTGTTTCCCCGTGAGTTTTCCCCGGGAGTTCCGATTTCCTCCCACACTCCAAAGACATACAGGTTTGTAGGTTAATTGCTTGGGTAAAGATTGTACATTTTACCTAGTGTGTAGGATAGTGCCATTGATGATCCTCTGCATATTGATGAAGAGGAATCAGCAATGATAATCCCATTGAATGCCAAAAGTAGTTGATTAGTCTCATTTTTGGAAATGGTCATTGGCTAGCACTGTTACTCACCCATCACGTAACAGCCCATTCCTCAATTGTGTCTAGGTCTTGCTACATAAAAACATGGGCTGTTTCATTTGCTAAGAAGATGCAAATGGAATTCAACATTGTGCAGTTATTAGAGACATCTCGATTTCTGACCAAGACTTTCTTACAGTCGAAAACAAGTACTCTGGATCATGTGATTTATCCATTTCAACGCAGTCAGCCTTTTTAGTCTTTTCCTCAATTTTTAGCCCAACCAGAATTTCAACTACATTTTGTTTGCTGGACATCCATCATCATCTTCTTCCTTGGTGAAGACAAATATAATATAATTGTTTAGTACTTCAGCCTTTTCTCTCTAATAGATTTCCTCTTCAGTTTCTAATCGGCTCAAATCTCCTCTTACACCTTTTTCCTGTTACCATGCCCATAGCATATGTTTCCATTCCCTTTTATGTTTGGTGTCAGTCTTTTCCGATTCTCGCTTTCCTTTCTTCCTACTCCTCAAAGCTTTCTACAATCAGCCCGATTCTCATCAGTATTAACAGAGCATCTATCATATGTTCTTTATTTAGCTCTTCTCTATTATTTTGATCAACCACAGAACTCTTGCCTTGATTTCCCTACACATTCTCCCTCATGGGAATATGCTTGGACTGCCTAGTTGAAATATCTTCATTCTAAAGTCTTTCGATTGTTCAATGTGGCTTTCCCTGCCAAAACATGGTTCCAATTTAGGTAGCATAGATGTATTCTCATCTCATGAAAATGGATTGTTATCCAATTGCTTTTCTTTTGAAATCTTCGAGTGACCAATATTTTTTTTCCATAGCTTTTTTAAACTTGATGTTATTATGATCACTAATATCTTCAATGATAATTTCTCCATTGATAGTTTTCCTACCTGGGCTGGGACATTTTAAGTTCTCTTGAATACATGCAAAGTCTCCTTCTCCTATACCTTTCACGTATTATTGCTACCCAAGTAAATGTTGCTTAGTTGAATCGCTATGGCTTTCGCACATCCCCACAATTTCTCTTTAATTTGCATCTCATTCATCGGTGGCTTATTGAACAGCTCCAGTAGTGTAATCATACTTATGTTGTTTCTCAACTCCAAACAAGAAGATTTTGTACGATCATTCCAGTACAACTTCTACTCCTCCTTTATTCCCACATCTTTTTAAAAAGAAGTCTGGTCTCAATTATTGCCACAACATTGTAATCCCACATGGTTACCAACCTTGTTTAAAAGACTCTTGTGTTTACATATTCACATTGTAAACTTACCGAGACTTTTTTTACATTCCCCCACTCTAATACCTTTCTGCTTCTCACTCTGACACTATTTGCTCTGTCAATCCTATTTTTTTCCTTTTGAAATGTACCTTCATTTTATCTTGTGGTTATTCTGTCCATTGAGTCTCCATCAGCTTTCAGAGCTTTCCCATCAATGCCATTTCCCAATTACTACACTTTTCTCCATTCACATTCTCCTATTTTCTATTACATCCAATCAGCCATTCCTAATTCTCCTGCTACCCGACTATACATGAAAATTTACAGCAGCTAATTAACCCATCAGCATATCTTTGGAATGTGGGAGAGCACCCAGGAAAACCTATTTGGTCATATCCCCTCACCAAATGTGTTCAAATCTTACATCCCAGCATTGGTGGATGTGGCCATGAAGTCATTGGACCCAGCACTGTTAATGTGCAATCCATCTGCCCTGATCCCATTTCCTGCTCCCCCCCTCCCCCCCCCCCCCCCCATCAAATAATATCTCTAAAACTCCAAGAACCTTGTGGCTGTACCATCACTCCAGCCACATATATATCTTTACTATCCTCCTATATCTAAAGTCACCCGTGTGTGGTACAGGGGCAAATCCGGAGATTAACATCTTTGAGATCCTCAAAGGTCCCAATCATTTCCTGGCTTTTCCTATGCAAGTATGATCATTATGGTAAAATACTGCTCTAATTATACAACATTGCGTATATTGCAAGTGCAAATGAGTGGCCTGGCTGAAGCAATTTTTAAACATTCTTCAGGAAACTAATTTATTTAACAAACTAGAATGTTTTGTAATTAGACATTGATATACTCTTAATAAATTTCACTCTGCTGGGTGATCATTATGTTTTTGTTCAGTATAATAGTATGGCATCGACACCCTCTCTCTCCCTCCAGATACATTATATTCATAGTGAAAACTTTGTAGCCAGCTTAAATTAAAAATGCATGATCTTGGGAACTTAAATAAAGATTTAGAAATGAGCTCAGATAAAACACTTAAGCATTGATTGATCATGAAAGGATTCAAAAGAAATAGAGAGAGAGAGAGATCATATCATCATCCTCAAAGGTCATCTAGTGAACACTGAAGAATAGAAAAGAGAAAAATGGGTTGGTAGCTGATGAGCACTCAGGAACTGTCAGTGTTTTATTTCATCAGAATACTAACTTGGAGACATCCCTTAAAAATCAGCATTGAACCCAGCAGCATTTAAATTTAAAGTATCCAATGATAGGTCGTCAGTGTGCATTTTTATGGTGATCATTTCTGTATTCATTATTTTGGCTTCAATGTTTTTCTTCGCTGGAATTTCAAGATCAATATAACTTTTTGTTTTAGTTTTTGTTTAGTTTGGAGATGCAGCACAGAAACAGGCCTTTTGAGCCACCGAGTCCGCACCGACCAGCGATCCCCGCACATTAACACTACCCTACACACACGAGCGACAATTTTACATTTTTACCAAACCAAACCTGTATGTCTTTGTGGGAAGAAACCAAAGATCTCGGAGAAAACCCACAAAGGTCACGGGAGAACATACAAACTCCATACAGACAGCACCCTTAATCAGGATTGAATCCGGGTCTCTGGCGTTGTAAGGCAGTAGCTCGACTGTTGTGCCGGCCCATTTGTCCTTTTCTGCACATTTTTATTCTTCTTATCGACATTGGCGATGATGGGACAACACTTAACAACTGGATACTCATCTTTCATTGTGATCCATTGTTTAAAAACTGGTGACTAAATCCTAACACCTTGTGGATGTCCAGGAAATCCAGATGTAATATTTAAGTTTCCTTGAAAATAGGTGAGCAAACCCAAATGCGAAAGCAAGTTGGACGATCCTTTTCCTCATTTGCTTATCCTGTTTCTTTCAGCAAAATGGTATGGTGGGTATATTTAAATATACCATTTAGGTATGGTAGACTTGCTCTCATAGGTCAGCTCATTGAGTACAAGGAATTTGGTTATGCTGCATTTGTGTATTATGTGCAGTTCGAGTCGATCCATTAGATGAAGGATGTCGACGCTTTGGAGGGGGAGCAGAAGAGGGTTTTCCAAATGCTGCCTGAATTAGAGGATTATTACCTGTAAGTTGAGAAAACCTGTTTGATCTGGAAAGTTGTATGTTGTGGGAGTTGTATGCTGACAGAAGTATAGATGGGCTAGACAGTCAGAATCTTTTTCCCACAGTGGAAATGTGAAGGGTTAGAGGGCACAGCTTTAAGATGAGAGGGGCAAAGTTTAATGTGGGGCAGTTTTTTTTTTACAAAGTGAGTTGTGGGTGCCTGGAACATACTACCAGCGGTGGTGGTGGAGGCAGACCTGATATCGACATTTAAGAGGTACTAGACCAAGTGGGACCCGTTGGGTGGGGGGGGGGTGGCTTTCAGCGTCACACATACACTAACCAACCCCCCTTGATATTATATGAATATTATTCATTCGCTCCTTTTACCCCATTCCCCACCCTATCCACTCACGCATAACCCCCAACTAGAGAGGGGGGTGAGAGGGTGAGGGGGGTAGGGATTGAGGGGGGGGGGCGCGCGGCATCACAGGGGAGGGATGGTTCCCGAATGCAATACTCCACCAGAGAGGGGGGGCAGAGAGGGAGGGGGGCAGGGAGGGAAGGGGGGCAGAGAGGAAGGGAAGGGGGCAGAAAGGGAGGGAAGGGGGCAGAAAGGGAGGGAAGGGGGCAGAGAGGGAGGGGGGGGCAGAGAGGGAGGGGGGGGCAGAGAGGGAGGGGGGGGGCAGAGAGGGAGGGGGGGGCAGAGAGGGAGGGGGGGGGCAGAGAGGGAGGGGGGGCAGAGAGGGAGGGGGGGCAGAGAGGGAGGGGGGGCAGAGAGGGAGGGGGGCAGAGAGGGAGGGGGGGCAGAGAGGGAGGGGGGGCAGAGAGGGAGGGGGGGCAGAGAGGGAGGGGGGGCAGAGAGGGAGGGGGGCAGAGAGGGAGGGGGGTAGAGAGGGAGGAGGTAGAGAGGGAAGGGGAGGGGGTAGAGAGGCAGCACCTACCCAGGTCGTAGAGCAGCAGCCTCCCCACCAGGCACCGGGCCCCGAGCGAGGCTGCCGGCGGGCGTGGACCCGATCGAGGCCACGGGCGGGCATCGAGCCGAGGACCCTGAGCGAGGTGGCGGGCGATCGTCGACCCGAGGGAGGCTGCGGTCAGACGTGGACTCGAGGGAGGCCGCGGGTAGGCGTCGTGCCAGACTCGACCCATGGCAGCAGCCTCCCCACCAGGTGCACGGACGCTGAGCGGGCGGGACCACTCTCCATGCAGCGGAGGGCCGGCCGATCCGCGAGGTGAAGCCCACCCACTCGCGTGACAGACGATCGGGCGGGGGAGATGGAGAGGAGGTCATCCCCGTGAAGGCCAAAGATCGCCAGGTGGGATCAGGATCACCAGCGTGGAAAAGGCATCCCGATTCCCGAGTCCCTGCGATCGATGGAGGAATCGCAGATCTCCATAGACGGCCTCTCCCAGTGGGAGTAATGGCCGCCACGGTCACCTTCCCATCATGCTGCCCCACACCCTCACCCGCGCAGCAATAACGTTCTAGAACTTCAAGGAGCCCAGCGAGCGCGCAGCACGACCTGAGCAGCAGTTTAAAAATGCTGTGAGAAATTTAAAGAAGTGAATGTTAAGAAGCCAAGAAGTACAGAAGACATAACAGGGGTGACGTCACTCGCAGCGCGAGCAGAGGCAGGCAGTCAGATCCATTGTGACATCATCAGTGAGACCATCTCGTTTATTTTCTAAGTTATTTGAGATTTGTGAACATTTTCATAAATAACTCGAGAAATAATGCATGAAATTTTCAGATAAGGCAATTTCTGACCATGGCATAAATCTCTATCGGAATATGTAAAACTGTTACCGTTAGCGCGTCATGTTTTCGAGGAGATGTGAAACGCACAAGAACATCACACAAATAAATACAAATCCAAGATCAGTTTTATAAGTATAGAGATATAGATAGGCACATAAATATGCAGGAATTAGAGGGATATGGATCACGTGCAGGAAGCTGGTTTGTCTGATGGACTGGGCTGCATCCATAACTCTATGAAGTTCATTTTGGTCTTTCGCAGGTTGTTGCCAAACCAAGCTGTGATGCACCCCAATAGGATGCTTTCTATGATGTATCTGTAATAGTTGATAAGAGACATTGGAGACTATCCAAATTTCCTTAGTCTTCTGAAGAAGTAGATCCGTTAGTGTGTTTTCTTGGCCATAGCATCAATGCTGTTGAAACAGAACAAATTGTGGGTGATATCTCTGCCTAGGAACTTGAAGCTCTTAACCATCTCCATTTCAGCACCATTAATGCTGATTGGGGCATGTACACCACCTTGATTCCTGAAGTCAATAACTGGGTCCTTTGTCTTGCTGTTATTGAGGGGGAGATTGTTGCTTTGACATCATCTTGCTGAGCTCTCTCTCTCTCTCTCTCTCTCTCTCCCATTCCTGTACTCCATCTCACCATTGTTTGAAATCTGACCCACTATAGTTGTGTCAATTGCAAACTTGTAAGTGAAGTTAGAGCAGAATTTGGCTGCATAGTTGTGAGTGTATAGGAAACATAGTAAAGAGCTGAGAACACATTCTTGTCAGGCACAAGTGTTCAGGATTATTATGGAGGATGTTTTGTTGCCCCATCCTCACTGATTATGGTCTATGGGGTCAGGAAGTCAAAGATCCAGTTACAATGAGGGGATGCTGACTCCTAGATCCAGGTTATTGAAGTTGAGTTGGAATTATGGTGTTGAAGGCAAAGCTACAGTCAATAAATAAGAGTCTGACATGGATGTCCTTATTATCTGACGTTCCATCAATAAAAGATGACATGATCGCAGACAGTAGCCTTTGTGAAGTGAGAATCAGAGGAAGTAGGTAACATTTCAAGTCAATTGTATTTTATGTGAACTGTAATGTTAACAGAATTTCTCTTTCCACAAATGCTGGCTGACATGCTGAGTATATCCAACATTTTCTGTTTTTACTTTATTTTTAGCATCTGCAACAGGAGCTTTTCAAACATCTTTGTCGCCTTTATCACAACAAACTTGGTGACAGTTTACGACTATGCTCAAATGCCCAAGAGTATGTGGTGAAAGCATGATGTTAATTGGGTGCTGTGCAAGTAAATGATGCTCGTTAAAAAGTGTAGATTGATGTTTTGATATGTGTCTACTTATGATATAGGTAAAACGAGCACATATTAGACGGAGAAAGATGGCTCCACGCACACGAGTTGGGATCAAAAGCAAGAATGATTTATTTCCAAGTCGAAGGTCACCGACTGGCTTACATAATTATATGCGCGAGTCTGAGCGTGTGCGAGAATGAGTACAGCTCATATGCATAAATTACATGGATATTGTCACATCCTTTCCTTTTTGACATTTTGGGATTACATTTCCAACGATCCAAAACAAAGCAAATCTAAACACTTTTCATAATAATACACTAGTAATATGGTTTAACTTAACTGAATAAAACAACAGTTCTGTCTTATTTCACAATTTTGACCATAGCCATACTTGTGACGTTTCAATAACACAAAATAATGTTCACACGCTTTCTTCTCATAAGCATGTAGGTACATCACAACAAAACACCTTACTTCTTGACATATTCGTCGTATCTTTCTGGCGGTCTGACAACTCTTCCTGCCCTAGTCTTTGTGATGGTGTTTCTTTCAGAAGTGTCTATCTTTTCAGTGTGTCCATTCTGTGCATCACTTCTTGTTTCTTCTCTTGTGTCGCTTTGTTTTTATCTCGTTTTCTCTGTGTTCTGAGTTTCACGAGTTGCATCTTTTTCTGGTGATGCATGTTGTGTTCGTTTTTCCTGTGTCAGCTGAGATTGCAAAGGTGTCCCAGTCTTCTCCACGTCTGGTGGTTTCTCTGGAGTTATGTGTGGAGGTAGTTCTCTGGTCTTCTTCAGATCCACTCGATTACGTCGGATTAGAAGTTCTGACTCTGTCTCGACTTCGTATGATCTCTCATCCAGTCGTCTCTGAACTGTTGCTCTCTGCCATCTGGTATCTCCTAGTTTATAGGTTTGAGTCTTTCGACATCACCTTCTTCCAGAATTGGCAGATCCTTGGCATGTTGGTTGTAGATCTTTGACTTCCTTGCAAATCCTTCTTTTTCCTGTCTTCCGTGAGTATCTCAGCACCACGTGGTTTGAGGAGGTTAGATGTCGTTGGAAGTGTCTTCCTTGTTCTCCTTCCATGTAGTCTTTGTGCAGGACTACTGTTCACTCCTTGGGCTGCGCAAGTAAACATCTGTCTTGGAGTGAGTGAGTGGTTTTCTTCAGCCCTCGCAAAGCTGCCTTGACTGCCGATTCCACCTTACCGTTAGCTTGACTATGTCTTGGAGAAATTGTGTAGTGGTCAAATTCCAATTTCCTGGCAAATTTGGCGAACTCCTCTGATGAGAACTGTGTCCCGTTGTCGCTTACAACAGGGCTGGGAATTCCGTATCTTGCAAAGTGGTTCTTGAGTTTCACAATGATTGTCCTGCTGCTCAGGTCGTACAGTCTGTCTATTTCCCAGAAATTAGGTAGATAATCAACTGTGATTAAATAATGCTTTCTCTCAAGTTCAAACATATCGGTTCCCACTTTCTCTCATGGGCGATCTGAGAGGTCATGGTGCATCAGAGTTTCTTTCTGATTCTGTTGTTCGTACGTCCTGCAGGCTTCACAGTTTGAAATGAACTGCTTCACATCGTACTTCATTCCGGGCCAGAAAATGCATTCTCTAGCACGTCTGAGGGTCCCTTCTACTCTTAGGTAGAGGAGGAGGAGCCATCTTGGGGAACGGCTGCTAACCAAATTCACTTATTTTTCTTAGTTTTTAGTTGGGGTTTTTTGTTTGTTTTTTAATGTCTTTGTCTGTTGGGGAATTTTGACTTTTAATGTGGGGGGGTAAGGGGGAAACTATTTCTAGGTCCCTACCTGGTCGGTGATGCAGCTTTTTCTCTGGGCTGCCCCGTCGACCCGTCCTTGCGGCCTACCAGTGGGCGTGGAGAGGCGTTTCCTGGCGGGGACTGCCCAGCACCTTCAGCTTCGGTGGCGGCACAGCGCTGGAGCGCTATCGCGGAGCGGAGCAGGCGATGCCTTGCCTGGGTCGCCGCGCTGGATCGACGTGCTGGAGTTCCGGTATGCGGTGACCACCGAGCTCAACACCTCCGGGCTGCGGGACTGCGGAGCGGCCAGCCGCGGGCGGCGGCGCCGACTTTAACATCGGGAGCCTCGGAGCTCCAAATCGGCACGGCCTTGTCGGCTTCAGGTGCCACGAACTCCGGTAGGAAACCGGCCGTTCCAGCCGTCCCAGCCGCTGCGAGGACTCTCCCGATGCCGGGGTAACTGCACCCGGCGAGAACGGCCAGGAACATCGGGCCTCCGTAGAGGCAACTGTGGAGGCCTCAATAGGCCTGACTTTGGGGAGAACTGGGGTTGGGGACTGGACATTGTGCCTTCCCCCACAGTGGTAACCATTGTGGGGGGATGATTTTGTGTGTAGTGTGTAGTTAGTCTATGTTAGTCTATGTCCAAGATGGCGGTCGAAAGGGAGAGTGTACGCTGGCGCGGTTTGGCTGCCGCTGCTCTCCCTTCACATTGTGTTTCTGAATTTTTTGTTGTCTTTTTTTGGATTGAATTTCTGTCTTTAATTTGTGTATTGTGATGTCTTTATAACTTATTTTACTCTGATTATATGTTTCTTTATTAAATTTTGTAAGGTGTCCTTGAGACTTTTGTATAGGCGCCCTTAAATAAAATCTATTATTATTATTATTATTAGGTGAGAGGTGTGGAGTGTCTCCTTCATATCTTTGCGTAGAGTGATGGGGATTACAACTCTCTCTCCTCTGAATACTAGGCTGTCTTACACACTCAACTCGTCACTGACGTTGAAGTACGGTTGTGCTGCCTCTGGGACTTCTGCTTTGTGAACTGGCCATCCATTTTGGATTACTCTCTTAACTGTTTGTCGTGTTTTGTCTTTCCTGGTGCGGGCTTGGATGCGTTTGACCTTTTCCTCTCCCATGCTCAAGGACTCAACTAGGTTGACATGAATCTGGTTGAGTGAATCCCGTGGTGTCAGGGAGGTATGCTCGGGAGAGCATATCTGCTAGATGCATGTCTTTTCCCTTTACCAACTTGATCTCGATGTCATAGTGTAGCATCCTCATCATCATTCCCTGAAGACATCTTGGTGCTGTATGCAGAGGCTTTTTGACGATGACTTCCAATGGCTTGTGGTCACTCTCAATGATCACTCTCTCTCTGTAGGTGTAGTGATGGAAGCACTTGAGGACAAACACTGTCCTCCTTCTCAATCTGAGCATATCGCTGCTCGGTTGGCGTCAATGCTCGACTCACAAAGGACAGTGGTTGCCCTTTCTGCATAAGTGTTGCACCTAGACCTGCCTTGCTTGCATCACATTGTATGGACAGCTGTTCATCTGGTGTGTTGTACGCCAGGATAGGTGCCGTTGTCAACAGCTCCTTGATCTTTGACATTGCAGTGTCATGGTCTGATGACCATTCCCACTCTGCATCCTTGTGTGTCAATCTCCCCAAAGGCTCCAATGTGTCTGACAACATTGGCAGGAATCTTGCCAAGTAGTTTACACTGCCTTGTAATCTTTGCATTTCTGTTGGATTGGTTGGGTTGGGCATTTCTAGGATCTTCTTCGGATCCGGTTTCAGGCCACGATCTGTAACTACATGTCTTAGAAATGTGATACAAGTTGTTTTCACTACCGACTTCTTTCGGTTCAGCTTGATGCCTTTGTCTCTGCATCGCTGAAGAAGATCTTGCAGTCTTGCATCGTGATTCCTTTCTGCATTTTCTCTGGTGTCCCCTACTCCGAATAGGATGATGTCATCTGCAACATATTCCACTCCCTCTAATCCTTCTAGGGCTTGTTGCAGCTTCTTCTGGAAGATCTCTGCACTTACTTTCAGTCCAAATGGCAACCTCTTCCAGCGATATCTCCCAAAGGGGATGTTCATGGTTGTTAGGAAACTGCTCTCTTCATCTAATTCGCAGTGGAGATATCCTGACCAGATTGAATTTGGAGAAAATCTTCACCTTGGACAGCTCAGGGAGTACGTCCTCTATGACTGGTAGTCTGTGGATCTCCCTTTTCAGGACTTTGTTGAGGGGTCTAGGATCTATGCAGAACCTCAACTCTGCACTGTCCTTTTTCTCCGTAACGACCAGGCTGCTACACCACTCAGTTGGTTCTTTGACTTGAGTCAAGATGTCCTGCTTGACAAGCTTCATGAGACCATTCTTGACCTTCCCTTTCACGGCTACAGGTACCGGCTTTGCAGAACACTGTGATGGGGCCACACCCTCCGTCTGCATTACCAACTTGACCTTGCCTGGTAGTCTCCCCGGTGTTTTGTCGTCAAATACATCTTTGTATTTCTTGAGTAATGAGCCAGCCTCGCTAACAGCATTCAGGCTCTTGAAGTTCTCGTAGTGAACCGTGATGAGTTTCATCTGTTGTGCAGCTTTGCCGGTCAGGAGTGGTGTGAGCCAGGAGCGGTGTGAGCCAGGAGCAGTGTGAGCCAGGAGCGGTGTGAGCTAGGAGCGGTGTGAGCCAGCCTTCCTCTACCACTATGAAGTGAACACGGTACTTGTTGTTGTTTGTCTTGTTCCGGAGTATGACTTTCGTCCTACCTTCCGCCAGCAGGTTGGATCCGTTGTACATCTTTAAGATGATTTTCTCTCGTCTAATGTCCTCTTTGTTGGGTACAAGATCCTTGGGAATCACATTAACAGTGACACCAGAGTCAATCTGAAACTTGATGGCTTCTGTGCCGACCTGCATCTCAGTGAATAGGCCCGAAGAGGATTTGTTTCCGGCTGCATTGATCCCAATGCAACTCAGACTCTGCGTCGGAAATGGACAGTGTGTCAGATGACTCTACGACCTTGTGCAGACCCCATTTCTGCGTACTCCCCTTCCTCTGCTTGCAGCAGAATGCGAAGTGGTTTTGTCGTCCGCATCTGTTGCAGTCCTTCCCATACATTGGGCATTCCTCCTTCCTGCGCTTGTGCGTCCACGTACAGAACTTGCACTTGACTGGTCCCCGATTCTTCCTGCGAAGGAAAATCAACTTTCTTTTCCCTCGGTTCCACCTTGTGCATTGTCGGCTCTTCGCCGATGACCTGCATTCTTGTCGCTATTACCTCCGAGGATCTACATATGTCTACAGTCTCCTGCAGTGTCAGATTCCTCTTCTGAACGAGTGTCTTCCTAGTTGACTGGTCTGCAATACCAATGACGATGCTATCTCGAATGAGGCTTTCTATCAGTCAATCGCAGAAGTTGCATGTCTTAGCAAGCTCCTTCAGCTCTGCAACATACAATTCAATGCTTTCCCCTGGTTTCTGGTCTTGTTTATTGAAAATGAATCATTCATACATTTCATTCATCTCTCCTATGTTGATGGTAGACATCTTGTCGATGATGACTTTCACATCCGTCTCATCTGCTACCGTTTCGAATGTCAGGGTTGTTGCAGTCCTTCCGGTCCAACTCCAGAGTCTGGAGTGAGGCGGCGCCTAACGGCAGTGGCTCGACTGCAGTCCGTCTGTCTTTTTTTGTTGTTTTTTTTGTCCCATTAGAAGTGTTTTGGTTTTAATTATTATTATTTTTTAGCTGTGTATATGTGGGGGGGGGGGGGGGGGGGGAAACCGTTTAATCTCTTCCCTGTACGGGGACCCGACTTTTTCCCTGTCGGGTCTCCGGTGTCGTTGGGCCTAACATCGTGATGCTGGTGGCGGCCTCCAACCGGAACCAACCTGAGGGCTCCTGTTGCGGAGCCTGTGGACTCGCCATCGCAGAGCTGGTCGACTTCGGAGCGGGGAGAGCTGTGGTGGCGCGCGGCTGCAACCAGACTTCGGAACTTCAGAGGCTCTGGCCGCAGGCCCGGTGGACAGGAACATCGGGAGCTCGCAGGTCCCTGGTGGGAGACCGCTTTTCGGAGCTCCCGCAACGGGAACTTCTCCCGCCAGAATCGCGGGGTTTAAATGACTCGGAGCGGGGCCTAACAACACCTGGCATGGCTTAAAACGGCGCAGGACTTACCATCGCCCGCCTCGACGCTGCAGTTGGACTGTTGGACCGCGGGAGAAGAACAAAGGGAAGAGATAAGACTTTTGCCTTCCATCACAGTGAGGTGGTGTTGGAGATTCACTGTGATGGATGTTTGTGTAAATTGTGTTAAGTGTGTGTCTTGTTTTTTTTTGTTGTAATGTCATGACTGCAGGAATGAAATTTCGTTCATGTCTATTTGAATGACAATAAAAGGCATTCTATTCTATTCTAACAGTATGCAGAAATACTGCTTTTTGATATAGTTTCTCCTTCTTATCCAGATCTGTTATCACTGCATAATTTTCTTACATTTGTTTAAACATTTTCCACTGTTCCACCCGGTTCTCTTTGAGCTTTAGATTGGGTGGTGGAGCCACATGGAAAGATGGACTGGCTGCGCCATTTTGAAATATTAGCATATCCCCTCCCTCTTAATAGCTTATGTATCATTTAGCTATAAGCACAGCGCGCGACTGCGTAATTTTCTCTAATATCTTCTGCTACTATCGAAAATATTTTCAAAACAAAATTCAATTTTTCTTTTTCTGTTTACATATAGCGTGTGCTATATTTAAGCAGTCCCCCACAGCACTGATTTACACACTGCGTCTTATCTTTGTGTGCTCACTGACCTGCATACCATTCCACTCATGTATGCAGCTAGTCCGGTTGCTGAGTGTTGAAACACTGATTCCTGAAAGCTTTTCAAAGCATTTTTGCTAATCATCATAGCGTCCATTTGATCCACAAATCTTCACTTTCACCGCTGCCACCATGTTTTGATATGTGTTTACTTACGATATAGGAAAAACTAGCACATATTAGACAGAGAAAGATGGCTCCACACACACTCGAGTTGGGATCAAAAGCAAGAATTATTTATTTCCCAGTCGAAGGTCACTGATTGGTTTACATAATTATATGCGCGAGTCTGAGCATGCGTGAGATTGAGTATAGCTCATATGCATAAATAACCAATCTACAACATGGATATTGTCACAATTGAGCTGGAAGTTTTGGAGCCAATTGCTTGATTTGTGTTTGCCTGCAGGGACTATGGTGGTGAGCTGGAGGTTGTTGGGTTTTGACCCAAAATGTCATGTATTCCTTTTCTCCAGCGATGCTGCCTGACCTACTGAGTTACTCTAATGTGTTAAAGAAGGAACTGCAGATGCTGGAAAATCGAAGGTACACAAAAATGCTGGAGAAACTCAGCGGGTGCAGCAGCATCTATGGAGCGAAGGAAATAGGTAACGTTTCGGGCCGAAACCCTTCTTCAGACATTAGAGTTACTCTAATGTTTTGTATCTATCTTACATTCTCAAATGATGATTTGTAGCAATTTTCCACAAAGATGGAGTAAGGATTCAAATTTGGCTCTTCTAACCAGGATGTATAATGCATTGGCTGAAAGGTTAACTGTGCAACCTGCGTGGCTAAAGTACTAGCAGGTTCTCAATGGCAGCAGGCAGCACTACAGGTCATGCTGGGAAGATACCGTAAAGGAGAAGAGATCTATGCTCCTCAGAAGGGAAGGAACTTGTGTTATAACTCTTCAACAATCCTAATAAACTCCAGTCCTATTTATGAAGGAATATCATCACCTTGTAATGGTTGCATGTTTTTCTCTCAGAGGTTGTCTGACTTGTTAGGCGATTCCAACACGTTCTTCTTTTATTACATTCATCTTTATGACTGTAAATGTAATGTTGTTAATGTTGGTTGTTAATAAACATCTGAATTCTTCAATTTTTGTACGATGTACAAAAGCAGGGATGTAGTTCCCTTTTTAAGCATCTTACTTTGGAAAGGATGCATAGTCATGAAAAGAGAACAGAAGAGATTCTGAGGAAAAAGTTTTTAGTAGAACATGAATGCTGAACATCTTCTTACCATGTATAAAATTGGAACACTTAAACACAACAACCATTCAGGGAGAGAATAAAGACATTGGATTACAATTTACAAAAGAAAAATAAGAAATAATCTGGAGAAAATGGGCTGAGAGTAACAGCTCTTGTTGAGTTAGCATAGACACCTACATACGTAATCACCCAAGAGCCACTTTATTAGTTGCAACATCCTTTGAATTCACCACCAACAATGTTACAGAAATAACCTCAAGAACATTCAAAAGTCAACCTGCGTGATATAGACAATAGATATTTTCCACACAATGTACCTTTAACTAGAAATCACATATATTTTGGCAGAAACCACAAGTGGTTTTGCAATCCCTAATGACAGAAAATAATATTCAGCAAAAGACATCTGCAAAAAAAAAAAGCAATCCTATTTATCTCAAGGCAGTAATAATTTTCATGAAAAAATAAAATTTAATATCAATTATTTCTAGAAGGTGTAACACCTCACAGTTGCTTTTAATCTTTGTCAATATTCTCAGAATTTGTAATTTAGATAGTTTTAATATGTATACAAAATCTATTTTAAACTAGTGGTTATCTTGGGAATAACATGATTTCAATCTAAGACTAACTAAGATCTTAACCATTGCAGACAAAAAGGATTTATATTTATCTTCCAGTTTCATGCAATCTTCAAGTGCAATCGATCAATGAAAATGTTCTATTTGAAAAGTACTGAAAAATTGATGCCTTTTTTTGATAAATTATGCCTATTTGGACAGATAATGGAATGATACCAGGAATTTTAAATGTAAAAATGATCACTTAATATCATAATAACAGCACTTTAAAACTAGGTAATGCTGATATCCAGTAATTATCATAATTACCATGTTATGGCTTAATTTGAATTTTACTCTCCCACCCATTTGTGCTGCTCGAAGGCCAGTTGTGCTGTGGTGAACCTTTGGCTGCTTGCAGCACATATCAGTTCATTCTTGGGTCAGCACATTTGCAACGTGGGAGTCAGAAATTATCTGCAGATCCGATATGCGAGCAGTTGGAGTCCTGCTCAAACCATCGTGTTTAGCATTGACTCCAGGGACACAGTTTGTCATGTTGACCCCAGGGGCCTTTGTTCATAAGTTATAGGAGCAGAATTATGCCATTTGGTCCATCATTTCTATTCCGCCATTCAATCATGGCTGATCTATCCTTCCCTCTCAACCCCATTCTCCTGCCTTCTCCCCATAACCCCTGACACCCGCACTAATCAATAATCTGTGTTGAATTTTGCATCAGTCGAGCCTAGCGTATGTAACATGGCCCCAATCACCTGAATGGGGTCACTCACAGGGATGGAAAGATTACCCCAGGTCTAAGGGTTTTATTCCCTTCATTTTACTTAATACTCATGATTGTGTCACTCAAATTTGTTTTATGTAATTTTAAACTTATTTTCTTTACTTGAATCAATTTCAAGTGTTTTGACCATCAGATAACAATAGTTAAAAATACATTTAATGGTACCAAGCTGATGAAAGGCCACCTGAATGGTTTGGGGATGGAGCCGCAGGATCCTGCACCCGAGGCCTGTTCACTGCTCGCTGACTGCTCTGCTGTGAAGGATCACTGTAGCAACCAGGACTGCAGCTTCAGAGCTTCCCAAGAGACATAACGTACATCAATCTAGTTTTGTTTGGAACCCGCATCACTGCCTTCCCATGTCCCCCAGAGATGCTGACTGATCTGTTGAATTACTCCAGCACTTTTTATTCCAAGACAGGCACTTATTTGGACTTGAAGTGCAGAAGTAATCTCAAGAGAAGTATAGGCTCAAGAAATATAGCCATGGG
Organism: Malacoraja senta; assembly: GCA_038087875.1. NCBI lineage: Eukaryota > Metazoa > Chordata > Chondrichthyes > Rajiformes > Rajidae > Malacoraja > Malacoraja senta. The sequence goes on from JAXLNO010001511.1 coordinate 17,692, forward strand.
AAGAGTGTCAGGGGGTGAGTGTGATTTACTTTACATTTATTTTGATTTAAGCATGCAACTAACGCTGTCTAGACATGAAGACAATCTTATGCAGAAAAAAAAGACACAAAGTACTGGAGTAACTCAGCAGGTCAGGCAGCATCAGTGGAGAACATGAATAGGTGACCCTCAGTCTGAAGAAGGGTCTCGACCCGAAACATCACCCATTCCTTCTCTCCAGAGATGCTGCATGTCCCGCTGAGTTACTCCAGCATTTTGTGTCTGCCTATGAATAGGTGACATTTCAGTTCGGGACTCCTCTTCAGGCAAATCATGATTGGGCGAAATACTATATCTTTCCTGTTCAGTTGCGAACAGAAATTAACAGCTAACAAACTGTGATAAAGAACTCTACATTCATTTCAGTTAAGATTTCATCCAGTATCAAGAGAAGTTTGATAAAAGATTGACTATTTCACATTCCACCATTTTGTTTCCAAGTTCAGGTGATTTAAAAATAGTACCATAACAATAAATGAATATACATTGAAAAATGTATATATTTTGGAAAAATATATAGTATCTCATCAGTCTGAAGATGGGTCTCGATCCGAAATGTCGCCCATTTCCTTCGCTCCATAGATGCTGCCTCACCTGCTGAGTTTCTCCAGCATTTTTGTCTACCTAGTATCTCACCACTCATTTCACATTGTTCACTAGTGGAAAAGGAAAATATAATTCAAATAGGCTGAATCAATGAAACTGCTCTATTTAAACTGGCGTTGTTATGTAGCTCCACAATTTTGTTCCTGTCCATAAAGTCCTCAAGATTCCTTCTTAATCATCAGATGCCTTTGAAAAGAGCAGTCTAATCTCTACTGAGAATAATGTTCAATTTGTGTAGAGAAAGCCTTTTTCCCCATTCCATCATTTTATTTCCCAATTCAGGTCATTTCAAAATAGAAACTTAACAATAAATGAGGATGCATTAAAAAAGTATATATATTTCAAATATGTATCTTACCACACTCCACCATCTTGAATGCAACAGATTACCAACTAGGTGCTTCTGATTGCAGCTGAAAGTTCCCTCTGTGCCCTTTACTATTTTAATTATAATGTTAATTAGGGACTTCCTGTGGTCCTAAACTCCACCCTGTTAGGCAGTTCCTTTCTTCAATTTACCCTGTTAGGCAGTTCTTTTCTTCAATTTATTCTAATGTTTTATTTGCAGACACAAAAGAAAGTGCTGGTACTCATGTAAAACTTCACATTATGTAATTAGTTTTATTTATCTAATTTTAACATGTTATTGGTGCTGGTAAGCTGTACAGGTACATGCTGTCACAAAAAAAGCACTGATTTATTCTAATGAAAGTAAATCTGATATAATGTCAATGTCATTTCCCCAAGTTTGTGTCTTAGCTGTATTATCTCCCAATTATTATTTTTTTTTAAATGAGGCCAAAGAGAAATGTGGACAAAGCCAACATCATTTTTCACTGTTTGTAACTGAAGCTAATAGTAAAACTTAACAAGCCATTAAACTTCACATTAAAACCTATTTGACGATAAGGTCTCTATGGATCATAATATGATAAATATGTTTCTAGAAAGAGAAATGGGAGGGGTGATAAGGGAAAAGAGGGGGGGGTGGGACAGAGGAGAGTGGGATGAGGGAGAGAGAAAGAGGGAGGGAGAAATAAAGAGAGGCATGGGAAATTAGAGATAAGCAGAAGAGGCAGGGAGGGGGCAGAGACAGAATGTTACAGAGGATGGGAAAGGTCCAACTTACATCACTAACTACACCATCATAGTTACCTGGGGCCATCACAGTGCAGAAAGTGCACTAGCCACATAACTACTGTAGCTACATGAATGGTCAAACAACGGGCATCCTGCGGCAGATAACTCAACCACCAACACCATGAAGCCTTTCCAAGATATAAAATGCATGATTGAGGAGCATAGTGAATATTCTCCACTTGCCTGGATAAATGTGGATCCAATAAGACTTAAGAAACGTGACACCATCCAGGATAAAGCAGTCCTGGGGGAGATGGGGGGGGAGAAGGAGGTGGAGAAGGAGTGGAGACACTTTTAAGAAGCCAGACAACTTTTAATAAGCCAGAGATACACAGCTGTGAAGTTTGGCGGGCATTTAGCATTACCGATCGGTTTTCCTTGGTTCTGAAAACTCGTGCTTACGTTTCTTTTTCCCCAATGAGCCAATGAAAATGCCCGGTCAGCAATGGAGATTAACTAAAACTACCTACGGCTACCTTGACTACCTACAACTAGTTATACAGCATGTAAACAGGTCCTTTGGCCCACTGAATTCGCCAGTGATCCCCACGCACTAACATTATCTTACACACACTAGGGACAATTTACAATTTTACCAAAGCCAATTAATCAACAAACCTGCACGTCTTTGTAGTGTGGGAAGAAACCGGAGCACCTGGAGAAAACCCACACAGGTCACAGGGAGAATGTACAAACACCGTACAGACAGCATCCGTGGTCAGGATTGAACCTGGGTCTCTGGGGATATAAAGGCAGCAACTCCACCAATGTGCCACCGCGCTGCCCTTCTTGATGGCAATTAGGGTTGGGCAATAAATTCCTCCCAAATGAGAGAAGCACCCTGGGACACAGGTTCATAAAAGGGCTAACCGTTTAGGATTGAAATGACGATCATTTTTTTAATGTTTCTTTTGATGTTCAGTACCAAAGTAGATAGTGGAGGCTCAAAGATTAATTGCATTCAAAACAGTTTGATTGATTTCTAAATATTACAGAAACAAAGGATGTGAAAATAGGCCAGAAGAAGACATAACAGATAGAACAGTACACCATAGGAATGGGCCATCCAGCCATAATGTCCATGTCGAACATGATGCCATGAAACTAATTCCCTCCATTCCCTGAACATCCATGTGCCTATCCAAAACCTTCTTAAATGACACTATCTTATCTGCTTCCACCATCGTCTCTGGCAGCCAAGTTCCAGGCTCTCAACATTCTCTGTATAGTAAACCTCCCCCGCACTTCTTCTTTAAACGTTACCTTCTGACCTTAAAGCCATGCTCTCTAGTCTTTGACATTTGCATCCCAAGAGAAAGATTCTGACTAACTACCCTATCCCTGCCTCTCATAATTTTATACACTTGGACTGGAGTCTGGGGAAGGATCTCGACCCGAAACGTCACCTATTCCTTCTCTTCAGAGATGCTGCCTGTCCTGCTGAGTTACTCCAACTTTTTGTGTCTATCTTCGGTTTAAACCAGCATCTGCAGTTCATTCCTACACACCTACTAATCCAGTCAGCATTCTGATAAACTTCCTCTGCATCCTCTCCAAAACCTCCACACCCTTCCCTGAACTGCACACAATGCGACCTAACCAAAGTGTGTGTTGCATGGAGTCTTAAGAGGTCCATTCCTAAGCCATTCCTCACATTCACATGGCAATAATTGACATAGCATCTGGAAATTAAGGCATAAATTGGCAAAACCAAAGCTAAAATATTTTAGGTAGTGATAGGATTCAGCTTCAATCAGATGAATTTGTGTCCTTTACCTGCAGTTTCTAGTGTTTATCTGGTTAAGACCACTCAACCCACAAGGTGATGAACCTTAACTTGATAATCTGATCTGTCAGAGGATTCAATCAGTTCCTATAACCCAAGGATTCGCCTTTGAAAGCAAAGATCTTCACAGGAGATATTCCATCAAATAACCAGAATGTTTATATGAAACTACAAAAGATGAAGTTGATAAATTAGAACGATCTGAGTACACAGGATGCTCAGTTTACTCTTAGGGGTTTTCCAGATATGGTAGATTTCCTGTAGTTAGGAGAAAGCGTTATAAATTACAGTAATTTTCAGAAGAATAAATCTTCATTGTTTGACACTACACTGATTGAACGGAATATTTTAAACTGAGAATATATTCTTGTTGACTAACTTTATTGCTTCACCTATTTTTTCGCTGATTAGAGAATTGAATAAACTACAACTTGATTTCACTATTCCTAAGTGACCTTGAAATGGAGCAGATTGAATTGAATGTTATATTTTAAAACAGCATGGTCAAATTACCTCTACAAATGTCAGTGTTACCATCTGTTGTTCATTATGCAAAGGTTTAGTAGAACAGTTTAAAACTTAATTCAGATCCACTGATGAAACTTAAGAGTGCCAGAATAATACTTGGCTCATATGTTTACCACAGACGACATGCTTTACCTTGTGTTTGCTGTTAGGGATGAAGAAGACGACCAGGGTAAACTACTCAAGGAAATGGAACTTCCTCAAGGCTGTGCATATGAAAATGAAGGGCATACCAACACTGTTAGTCAGATAGATTGACATTATTCAGCAAATCTTCAACCTCTTGTTGGGGACTGCATGTATAGTCAAGGCCCACGCAGAGTGGATGTGGCGAAGGATTTTGGATGTCTCCATTCAAGCTCATCTGTACTTTGTATCCATGTTGACAAAGACGTATAGCTACCAGGAATGGATTATATATCAAAACAAATATTTTAATCTTTATTAATAGTGGTTAATTTGAGCCCAATATTAATAAATCAAAACAAAAAAAATTCTTGAACCCATGGAAGTATTTTTGTTAAAATATTTTATTTAATTAAAGGTCAATTTAAGGCAGATTATAAGGCATAAGGAGAAGTTTTCTTGTAATGTGATCAGTTGTGTCAACTAGATACAGTGAATATTTTTGGTACCAATTGGCCTTAAAGTGAGTGCTTCCCTTCTGATCACTCAGTGTTTTGTTTTCTAGGTATTAGGATTTATTAGAGCCAGAAAGTTTTAAAAATCAGTAACGTTACTTACTGTGGCAGGGAGAAATCATTTTTGAGTGGCATAGTGGTGCCTCTGCCTCACGATTAGTTCATAAGACATAGGAGCAGAATAAGACCTAATAGTCACTGACAAAGGGCATATTTCCGTATTGTATCTTCTATTTCCATATTAAGGCTATATGCGTTTTGTGTTAAAAGGCATTATATATTTATGGTATTTGGTGATAAAATTAGAACGTAAATAGCTGAACGTCATCAGAGCATGGATTACCCTGATCCTATCAAAATAATGCAGCCCATGGGTAAACAGTGAAAATTCAAAAACAGTATCTGCAGAGGCTGGAAATTTAAAATAAGCAGAACATGCTCCAAGTACTAAGCAGATCATGCTGCATCAGTGAGAAGAGAAACAGAGTTAATGTTTCTAATCAACCTGAAATCGTAATTCTTTCTCTTCCCATGGATGCTGCCTGACAGTGGTGTTGCGAATTCTGAGTTACAGGTAGCTGGCATATGAGGAAATCAGGATGTAATTGGAGGTTTTTGCAGTTTAAAAACACCAAACACTGACAGGTTTACTGACATTACAAGTGTAACATCGAGGCTACAAACACTGATGTTTTTGACTATGTTCTTGTCAATAAGATCTTGTTGAATGTGCCTTGTAGTCCATACATGCTGTTATATGCAGGAGGAACTTGCATTTACAGAGTGCCTTTCATGACCTCAGGGTCTGAAAACTATCTACACTCATTCCATGCTCAAAGTAATGCAAAGCAGACAGCACTAATTGTTCGGCACTACCTCATTAGGATTTTATGGTCTTTATGAAGACAGAAAGATAATATGTTAAACTTTGAAAATAGTTGCCCAGCTCTTTTTTGGCATGTGACCAAGTACTTCATTAGAGTCATAGAATCGCAGTGAGATACAACATGAAAACAGGCCCTTGGGCCCATTGAATCCACACCGACAACCAGGCACCCATTAATTCCATTCTTATCTTCCCTACATCCGCATCAACTCCCCCAGATTTTACCCTTCAACTCTACATTAGGAACAATAATGTGGCTGATTTATCTACCAACCTGCGCATATTAATGTTCTGGGACAAAACGGGCGCACCAGGAGAAAGCCCAAGCAGTCACAGGGAGAATGTACAAACTCCTCACAAATAGCATCTGAGGTCAGGTTTGTATCCGTCTCTGGCGCTGTGAGGCAGCAGTTCTACTACATGCCACTCCAAATAAGCCAAAAAACGCAGTCTTGTTGTGCGTGCCCCCTTGGGCAAGAGTTGAGTTCTTCATTAGGATGGAGAGTGACATTGTTAATTCAGAAACAACGGTTCTGAACTTAAAGAAAGGTAACTTTGAGGGTATGAGACGTGAATTGGCCAAGATTGACTGGCAATTCGTTCTAAAAGGGTTGACGGTGGATATGCAATGGAAGGCATTTAAAGACTGCATGGATGAACTACAAAAATTGTTCATCCCAGTTTGGCAAAAGAATAAATCAGGGAAGGTAGTGCATCCGTGGATAACAAGGGAAATCAGGGATAGTATCAAAGCAAAAGATGATGCGTACAAATTAGCCAGAAAAAGCAGCATACCAGAGGACTGGGAGAAATTCAGAGACCAGCAGAGGAGGACAAAGGGCTTAATTAGGAAAGGGAAAATAGATTATGAAAGGAAACTGGCAGGGAACATAAAAACTGACTGCAAAAGTTTTTATAGATATGTGAAGAGAAAGAGATTAGTTAAAAACAAATGTAGGTCCCTTGCAGTCAGAAACAGGTGAATTGATCATGGGAAACAAGGATATGGCAGACCAATTGAATAACTACTTTGGTTCCGTCTTCACTAAGGAAGACATAAATAATCTGCCGGAAATAGCAGGGGGCCGCGGGTCAAAGGAGATGGAGGAACTGAGTGAAATCCAGGTTAGTCGGGAAGTGGTGTTGGGTAAATTGAATGGATTAAAGGCCGATAAATCACCAGGGCCAGATAGGCTGCATCCCAGAGTACTTAAGGAAGTAGCTCCAGAAATAGTGGATGCATTAGTGATAATTTTTCAAAACTCTTTAGATTCTGGAGTAGTTCCTGAGGATTGGAGGGTAGCAAACGTAACCCTACTTTTTAAGAAGGGAGGGAGAGAGAAAACGGAGAATTACAGACCAGTTAGTCTAACATCGGTAGTGGGGAAACTGCTAGAGTCACTTATTAAAGATGGGATAGCAGCACATTTGGAAAGTGGTGAAATCATTGGACAAAGTCAGCATGGATTTACGAAAGGTAAATCATGTCTGACGAATCTTATAAAAATTTTCGAGGATGTAACTAGTAGAGTGGATAGGGGAGAACCAGTGGATGTGTTGTATCTGGACTTTCAGAAGGCTTTCGACAAGGTACCACATAAGAGATTAGTATACAAACTTAAAGCACACGGTATTGGGGGTTCAGTATTGATGTGGATAGAGAACTGGCTGGCAAACAGGAAGCAAAGAGTAGGAGTAAACGGGCCCTTTTCACAATGGCAGGCAGTGACTAGTGGGGTACCCCAAGGCTCAGTGATGGGACCCCAGCTATTTACAATTTATATTAATGAGCTGGATGAGGGAATTGAAGGCAACATCTCCAAGTTTGCGGATGACACTAAGCTGGGGGGCAGTGTTAGCTGTGAGGAGGATGCTACGAGACTGCAAGGTGACTTGGATAGGCTGGTGAGTGGGCAAATGTTTGGCAGATGCAGTATAATGTGGATAAATGTGAGGTTATCCACTTTGGTGGCAAAAACAGGAAAGCAGACTATTATCTAAATGGTGGCCGATTAGGAAATGGGGAGATGCAGCGAGACCTGGGTGTCATGGTACACCAGTCATTGAAAGTAGGCATGCAGGTGCAGCAGGCAGTGAAGAAAGCGAATGGTATGTTAGCTTTCATAGCAAAAGGATTTGAGTATAGGAGCAGGGAGGTTCTACTGCAGTTGTACAGGGTCTTGGTGAGACCACACCTGGAGTATTGCGTACAGTTTTGGTCTCCAAATCTGAGGAAGGATATTATAGCCATAGAGGCAGAGAAGGTTCACCAGACTGATTCGTGGGATGTGAGGACTTTCATATGAAGAAAGACTGGCTAGAATTTAGGAGAATTTATACTCGCTAGAATTTAGGAGATTGAGAGGGGATCTTATAGAAACGTACAAAATTCTTATGGGGTTGGACAGGCTAGATGCAGGAAGATTGTTCCCGATGTTGGGGAAGTCCAGGACAAGGGGTCACAGCTTAAGGATAAGGGGGGAAATCCTTTAAGACCGAGATGAGGAAAAACTTTTTCACACAGAGAGTGGTGAATCTCTGGAACTCTCTGCCACAGAGGGTAGTTCATTGGCTATATTTAAGAGGGAGTTAGATGTGGCCCTTGTGGCTAAGGGGATCAGGGGGTATGGAGAGAAGGCAGGTACGGGATACTGAGTTGGATGATCAGCCATGATCATATTGAATGGCGGTGCAGGCTCGAAGGGCCGAATGGCCTACTCCTGCACCTATTTTCTATGTATCTATGTATCTATGTAAATGTATAAAAGTACAATTTACATTATAATCCCCATAAATACTAATTGCTTTAAGGTATTTTCTTTTCAGGCATTTCCCTGGGATCAAGGATGAATTGCTTCCATTCCAGTTTACTTTAGTTTAGAGAAACAGCATGGAAACAGACCCTTCGGCCCACCGAGTCAGTGCCGACCAACGATCACCTGTACATTGGCTTTGTTGTCCCAGTTTCACATTCTACACATTAGAGGCAATTTACAGAAGCCAATTAACCTACAAACCTGCAAGTCTTTGCAATATGGGAGAAAACCGGAACATCCAGAGAAAACCCATGCAGTCATGGGGAGATGTGTAAACTCCGCACAGAAGGAATCCGTGGTCAGGATCGAACCCGGGTCTCTGGGGCTGTAAGGCAGCAATTGTACCGCTGTGCCACTGTGATTCTCTCAATTCTGAATTCCCACATCACTCACTATCCAAATGTTTATGAATGCAAAGTCAACTGAAAATCTCAAGCATTGATCTTTCTTAGGTCAAAGTGTAAAGGAATGTATAGAAAGAGTGTGTAAATGATGTTACCATGTAGATCCTCTTTAAATTATTGAACAGGTTCAAGGGGCATATTAAATCTATTCTGCTGTTCCAATGTCATGTAAATGAAGAAACTGATTCTATAACTGTGAAATAGGATTAGTTACTGGAAGGGAATCTGAGAAAGGATGTAATTAAAAATAATCCAGTTTAGTGGTGGATTTTGGACAGCAACGTGTGTAGTTGGGTCACTATCTTTCCGATCACACGGATGTTGCAGATGACATGGAAATAAGTGTAGAGAAAGCAGGGACTCTGCAGAAGGACTTGGACAGGTTGGGAGGGTGGGCAAAGAAGTGGCAGATGGAATATAGTGTAACAGAGTGTGGAGTCATGCATTTTTGTATTCGAAATAAAGCAGCAAACTATTTTCTAAATGGGGCTTGTACTCGCTGGAGTTTAAAAGAATGAGAGGGGACCTCATTGAAACATACAGAATAGTGAAAGGCTTGGATAGTGGATGTGGAGAGGATGTTTCCACTAGTGGGAGAGTCTTGGACTGGAGGTCATAGCCTCAGAATTAAAGGACATTCTATAGGGAAGATGAGGAGGAATTTCTTTAGTCAGAGAGTGGTGAATCTGTGGAATTCTTTGCAGCAGAAGACTGTGTAGGCCAAGTCAATGGATATTTTTATGGCACAGATAGATAGATTCTTGATTAGTACGGGTGTTAGGGGTAATGGGGAGAAGGCAGGAGAATGGGGTTAGAAGGGCGAGATAGATCAGTCATGATTGAATGGCGGAGTAGACTTGATGGACTGAATGGCCTAATTCTGCTCCTATCACTTATGACCTTATGTTCAGCTGATTTCATCATGGGCACAGTTTACCTCTGGATTCCCAGATGCAGTCAGGCTGTTTTCTTTTTGACAATTTAAATTTCAGTTTGAATAAGATTGAATAAGATTGAATAAACGTTTGAATAAGATTGTCAAGCTGCAAACCAATGCTCATCCAAGTAAACGGCAGGACCAGAAAAGTTAAGATTTCTGATGTATGATATGAATAAAACATTAAGAACCCAATGATGTCATCACCTTCATTAAACTAAATGTTTTTTTGTCTGTAAGTTATCTCATGCTCATACCGAGAAATTATTTAAAGAGAAATACCAATTTCATAAAATCAAACATTCCACCTTTTTACTTAACCAAGTTTATTCCAGGAATTATTTCTGAATAATTTGTTCCTCATGCTTTCTATGTTGAGCCTCCCTCAATAGCAAAATCACACATGCAAAAGTGCAAAGAACTGCCTTCTGTGGGCGGGATCAGTTGTCAATTCAGTGACTGGCCATCTCGAAAGACCAGGCAGAAATGATTATAACACAGGAGAACCTGAGATTACTCACTCAGTCCGAGAGTGATTAAGTACACTGAAGCAAGCTGTGGGAGCTGAACAACTGACTTTCGCAAGGACTAGCTACAAAGAATATGGCCAAAAAGTTTGAAACATAATACTGCCAAAAAGTACAGAGGAAACTGCAACAGGCTGCTGAAGAGAACAAGCAATTAGTGGCATTAACAAAGGATCTAACAATGAAGTAGGTAATTTGAGTGTATTTGATATATTAATCTGAGGATGGTGTGATTGTGAATTTATTTGGCACCTTGAGCCTAGAACAATCAATTTGATGAAGCAGAAACATTCCTATTGGAAGGATTGGAAGATTCTACAAACTTTTTCTAGAAATTGCTTGTGATTTCCGATGTGGAGTTAAGGAGAGTGTTTGTGAATTTAACACAAGAAGAAAAGAAGAAATTCAGCCTAAGAAAGCAATGAAATTTGAACTCAAAACAAAACCATTAACAAGGTCTTCATAAAGAAATGAGCAGCAAGTCTCACTCTCCCACCTGAGGCTTTGATTTGTTAGACGTAAAGTACAAAAACTGAAAATGATGTGAAAGGTGAGTTTTCACTCTAAGACGTCCTATTATTCATTATTTTAATTATTTATTGCCACTCAGTTCATTTAAGAAAACAATCTTAACATTGTATATATGAATAATAATGTAATTGTTACTTAAACATTGAATGTCCATAAAGTTGTAAAATAGAATTTTCCAATGGCGAAAAATTAAATACATAGATTAAATCTCAACACCGAATGAGAATTTTCCTTAAACTTCTAGAGGGACAAATATATCTTTGGTAACCAGTACCAAAAACAGTGAAGACTATCAGTCACTAATTGAAATCACCTCCACATAATCACTCCTATTCATAGAATCAAATATGCAGATATAAATATAGTTGGCGATTGATATATAATTTGCATGCTCATGGTGTAATATATTGCCCTGACCACACAAAACCCACATGGAGAGTAGCGGTCTGACAGGCATCCATTTACTGAGTGTGATTTTCATTTCTATCACTCCGCTGGCTTTTACTCATAATAGGGACAACTGCTTGGTAAATACTCATAATTTAAATAAGGTATTTCCAATTAATTTTTACTCTGCATGGCAAGAAATTTATAAGTGGACCGTTAAAAAGAATCTTACTTTATAATTCTTTTTTATTTAAATTAATAACCCGTGTTCCCCTTATTTTAGTGAAGTTTAATTGCTAACTGAATAAATGGACAATCATCTATATAATAACCATCTTGATTTGCAAAGTAGAGTCAACTATCCATGCAAAGTCCTTACTTCAACATCATATTTTCATTAACTGGTTAGGAATTTACTGGAGTAAAAAATTAACTGAAGGGGAATTCAGTGGGTCAGGCTGAAGCAGGATCCCAACCAGAAATGTGTATCCATTTCCATCCACATATGCTGCCTGACCCACTGAGTCCTTCCAGCGTTTAGTTTTTTACTCAAGATTCCTGCATCTGCAGTCTCTGTGTCTCTTGGAATTTACTAGGGCTGAATTAATACATTTTAACATCTCACCAAAAATACATAAAATGAAGAATCTGATCATTGCTGTTAAGAAGGTTTTTATATGGAACAGCTGTGACAAATCAGTTGTAAAATATGTGACCATAGCCAAAGTAAAAAATGTTAATTTCATAATATCCTTTTATTTCCAAGACCATGCATTAATCATTCATTTCTTGCATAGTTTCCAAATCCATTGGGAATTTTCTATATATATAGTTTAGTAATCCATTTCCAAAATAGCTTTTGAGCTGTCAAATTGAAATGCATTAAGCATTTAGAAAGTTCCCTTTGCTCTAATAGCATATTATCTAAATGCACCTTGTATATTATTTAAAAGGAGACTGATTAGAAATCCTTGATCCTTTTGCCTAGTTTGATAGGTGTTAGTTCTTCATATAAACACGTTTTTCCTGAAATTAGACTATATATTGATAAACATTATGTTCGCTCACACAAATTTTAAAATTTCACACCTCTTCTTGATCATAGCAAGTGAGAAAATCATCTGGAGGATTCCTTCTGGCTGACAGCATCAAATATGGCACAAAGCTTCCATCTTGTGGGCAAGTTATAACACTACAAGTACGCTTCAACGCCAGCATGTCTTTAATTGCATTTCCACCTGAAATGGTCAATGGCTGTGTCAAAACAGAGCTCATTGAGCGCCACTATAATTACACTGGGAAGTTCAACAAAAGGGGGAAAACCACTGATGGCTTGGACCTAACTACGGTGGCCTTTCTGATAATCTGCAGCTTCATTGTGCTTGAAAACCTCATGGTTCTCCTGGCCATTTGGAAAAACAACAAATTCCATAACCGCATGTACTATTTCATTGGTAATCTAGCCCTGTCTGATTTGCTGGCAGGAATAGCCTACAAAGTAAATATCCTCATGTCTGGGAAGAAGACATATGGACTCACACCAACGGTATGGTTCATAAGAGAAGGAAGCATGTTTGTGGCATTGGGAGCTTCCACCTTCAGTTTACTGGCGATAGCAATTGAGAGGCACATGACTATGATCAAGATGAGACCCTATGATTCTAGTAAAAAGCACAGAGTGTTTCTGCTCATTGGTGCCTGTTGGCTGATTGCCATTTTATTTGGTGCCTTGCCTATCCTGGGTTGGAACTGTATCTGCAATTTTCCAGACTGTTCCACAGTCCTGCCCCTCTATTCCAAGCATTATATATTTTTCAGTATAGGCATCTTCAGTGCAATTTTGCTAGCCATTGTAATACTTTATGCTCGTATTTATATACTGGTTAAGTCAAGTAGCCGCAAAGTCGCAAACAGGAAATTCACAAAAAACAATTCAGAAAGATCCATGGCTCTGTTGAGGACAGTGGTAATTGTTGTGGGGGTTTTCATTGCATGCTGGTCCCCACTTTTCATTCTATTGCTCCTTGATGTGGCTTGCAAACCAAACAAGTGTAGCATATTGTATCAGGAAGATTGGTTCATTGCAATTGCAGTCCTCAATTCTGGCATGAATCCCATCATTTACACTCTGGCCAGCAAAGAGATGCGTCGGGCTTTCTTCCGTCTCCTCTGTGGCTGCTTGGCCAGTGCTAAAGTTTCCAAGGCCTTGCCAATTCAGTCAACAGCAGATAATAGCAAAAGCAAGATTAGTGGCAGTAATATGCAGAAATCAAAAGGAGAGCCCATAGAAATCAGTAATCATTTAAATGAAATCAAAACTATTAACTTATCAACTTCCAAAGGAGATTTGTGACCATTGATTGCTAATCTATGTTACAATACAGTATTGTTTTCTCGTTAATAAGCTTATAACATTATTTTTATAACCTTTTAATTCCATGTACGAAAGATCTGTCCTTTCTTTAGCTCTGAACTTTGAAAAAGAATGGCCACCAAAGAATCCTGATATCTGTCACTAAGATCCCAAACCAAAGTTGTCTACAAAGTACTCACACATCATATAATGTACAAAGGGCTTTATCGATTTTTTGCATAAAGTGCTATGAAAGTTCTATGGTAACCATTTCAGTTGCAGTGAAAATATTAGTATTAATCCAGAATTGTTTTAATTTTTATTTAATATAAATTGCTATCTTCTTTGTTAAGACAATTCATGTTTGTTAAGACAATGAATTTTTATGTGGCTCTCTATCCATATTTTTTCCCATGGTGTGATTTCATGGATTCCACTGAATTCATTCCTATATAGCTTTTGACACGAGTTTTTAAACCCTTTTGCAAAGATCTACAGTGCCCTGAGTTACACTGGGCAACTATTCACTACTTCCATCAACGACATGGGGAAACATCTTTCCTTAGATCATATGAAGCTTTACAGAACAAAAAAAACATTGAACTATCAGTAAATCTGCATGGAATGCATATTCTGTCCATATGTTGTTCCTCTGTGAACATCCAACAGCCTCATATTAATTGCATCTGTGCTCCTTGTTTGTTCACTAATACTTGCAATATAAATCTCGTGCAAATTCAGTATGTCAAATATTAACCAGATCTTAATCAAATAAGGCATAAGATTCTTAACCATTTTTGGTTGAAAGATCTCTTAAGTAAGATTGGGAATCATAGAAATCCCTTTTAAATTTTCATACTATATCACACGCATAATATAAAGTTAAATATAGATAGTATTTTTAAAATACTTTAAAATATATTCCTTCTAATATAAATTTTCTACAATCGAGTGTGGGGTTTTAAATTTCTTCCCAAAGCCAAAATCCATTCAAAGCTTCATAAGCAGCAATCATCTATTTAGAGAATGAAATAGGCAAAAGCCATACCTCTCCTTACATACAAAAGTATTTGACCCAATTTCCAATGTATATAATGACAAATATTTAATTAACATTAATTGCCTGTCATTTCATTCGAGTAAACTTCATTAAATGAAAAAAAAAATTAGAACTGTGGAAAAAATTAAAACATTTCCAGTTTAGTAAAAAGTTTAATAAAACAAGATAAATACTCTTGCTTCAAATACTATGTTATCATATATTGGCAAATCCTTGTAGCAAATATATATTTTTTAATAGTTTGATGGAAATTAAATAATTCAGTTGCATGGGGCATTTCGAAAATATTGAGGAATGGGACTAAAAAAATGTGGACAATTGGGTTTAATTTGGGAAACTTTCTGAGATGGAGTGAGATTGCCTCCCTTCATGCTGAATTCTGTGATTCTCTGCAAACTGAGCTGCCATACACTGCAAAGTGCTTTACTCCTGCTAATGTCAACATCTGACCCAGCTTTTTGAAAATGCAAGCCTGAGATTTTATAAAAGTTTCACAACAACCCATACATGTTCTACTGGTGGGATTGGTAGAAGTGCTTTGCCTCTTCTCTGACATCCCAGTAACATCCTGACTGAATGTATATTAGTCTTGCACAATTATGACTATTTTAAAGATATCTTTGGTTGCCATACAACATAAGAGATATACAAGGTAGACACAAAATGCTGGAGTAACAGCGGGTGAGGCAACATCTCTGGAGAGAAGGAATGGGCGACGTTTCGAGTTGAGACACATAAGAGAAATACAGTTAGATGGATAAAATCACGTTGAGAAAATAGAATTTTCTAGGCGGTCACGGTGGCACAGCAGTAGAGTTGCTGCCTTACAGTGAATGCAGCGCCAGACACACGGGTTCGATCCCGACTACGGGTGCTGTCTGTACGGAGTTTGTACGTTCTCCCCGTGACCTGCGTGGGTTTTCACCGAGATCTTCGGTTTCCTCCCACACTCCAAAGACGTACAGGTTTGTAGGTTAATTGGCTTGGTAAATGTAACAATTGTCCCTAGTGGGTGTAGGATAGTGTTAATGTGCGGGGATCGCTGGTCAGCGCGGACCCGGTGGGCCGAAGGGCCTGTTTCCACGCTGCATCTCTAAACTGAACTAAACTAAATTAGTAAATGATATACAATTATAAGATTGTTACTGCCTGCCTTAAATGAATAAATGGAATTCTATAAATATGATGCATTTATTCTCAAGAGATAGTTTTTGCCTTTAGGATCAGTATATGAAGAATGGTATTGAAACTAGGTTGTGTTTATTTGTATTTCATGTACTTATTTTATTATGCATTTAGAATTATCTCCTAAAATCTACCCACAGTTTTCCATTTCTTTCAAATTTACAACTAATTGAAAAATGCATTAACAAGATTATAATGAAGTTATATTTGCAAAATTAAGCTACATGCCTAAATAATATATGATTTCAGTTAGTGTGGATCAATCTATCAAAAAAGCATGAGCATTTACTTTATTTGTAAGCTCCCTGTTTTGTTGAAAACTGATGTTCACTAAGATTTGATACTGTAGCTTCCCATAGTGAATGTTCCATGACAATCATTACATGTGTGTAAAATTAACTGCGAGATTGCATGTATACTTCATTAAGTATATACTATATGTCAAAAAATGTTTTTGATGAGTTCAGTTTTAATCCGTGTCCTAGATCATCCATGTAGAAAAGATCTCACAAGACCATAGGTAAAAGCACATATGTGGCAGTTCTTTCTCTCTTTATTAAAGGTTCAAAACTCCTTCCCCCCCCCCCCCCCACATCACACATCACACAGTTTTACTGCTTGCTTCCTAAATAATTATAACTTTTTTTTACCAACAAGATTCCATTTGGATTTCCTTTCCATGCATTAAGCACTTTTATTTTATGGGGAATAACCTCCTAATAATGTTACTCAGTGTTCTTTTAACTTGTTTTAACTAGTTTCTCTTGTCATTTCATCTTGATTTTGTCTGAAGATCTAGACATATTTTTTGCATGTCTAATACTGTCTTTTATAAAATCGCCTTTAAGTACATTTTAAGGCTAAATAGATACTTACCCTTTTTACACAACGGATCAGCCTCTCCAGTAATGTATTTTAATTTCTCATTGACATTTTAAGCTGGGAGGCAAAGTATTCAATATGACAATAAAACCAAAAAAAACTGCAGATGCTGAAAATCAAAAATAAAATTTGAAAATGCTGTGTACACAGAAAAGGCAGCATCTTTATTCAGTGTGTTGGTCTTTGTGTGAACATTGTTCATTTCACCAAGGCTCTCTGAGTTCTACCCTTCCACATTGGTTATTCAATTAAGCATGCTAATTGCATTGTTTATGTTTATAACTGCAACCTCCCTTTTAGTTTCATTTTCATACCATTTGTGGAATAATTCATTTTATGCTGAGCAATATTTACATGGAGTTTAATTGGTCCACATATTTATTTTACCCAGCTCAATTTATGGCCACTGAATTACCAGTGTAGATTAGATTGATACTTTCCAGGTCAGCATCAGTTGTAAATCAGTTTTTAGATTTATCTGTTGATATGTTAGAGTTGGATAGGTATTCCAACAACAGGTCACCAATAATATCTTCCCAAATATCTCCTCTCCTTTTGCCCTCCCGAAACCATTACAATGTAATTTCTGGGACACAAAGGGCACCTAACTTCCAAACTATTAATCTGCCAGTAATATCTTCTATTCAATGTGTGTAATGTACTTGTATTATTGACGGTAGCAACGTGCATGTAATTGCAACTCTCTTTTTACAAAATGGCTTTTAATATTTAAGAAATAATAATGTAAATTGCAAGGTAATTGTAGGAAATTATACAAACGTACGCAATTTACAAGTGCTATAAGTGAACCATGCTTGAACATGTGTATAAAAATGCTAGTGTACAAATTATATGCTCTAGCTTTTAAAATAAAGTTATGCTATTATAGGATTTTGTGTTGTTTATTTGAAATCAGATATTACTTTAATGCCTGATTAATCCTTTGCAGCATATGTATTAATAGTAAACATACATTTTAAGACAGCTGCATGATTGATAAATAATAAAACTTAAACTCAAGATAAATTTTAAAAACACTTTGTAAATCTGATTGCTGAATTTCAATGATGTTGGCTTTAATGGAATCAAATTGCAGATATGGAGTAGGATTCAGAAACATTTTATAAACCTATTTTTACGGTATGCGGGCATTGCTGACAAGGCTTCTAAGGAAAGATCTCGGTGACCCCGGGAGGTGTACTGGAGCTGGGCTGTCTCATTTCTGGTAGGAAATCCAAACTTATGTTCAGCAGCTCACAGGCATCTATCTGTGAGATGCTGTGGGGCCCAGTAGCAATGGTGGTGGGAATGTTTGCTGAGAATTGCAAAACATTTGATTCCATTCACAACTCAACAGCAGCTCAATCCTTGTGCAGCAAGACACAGACACATTTAGGCATGGGCTGATGCGTGGGGGCAGGTAACATTTGAAACCACAAATGTGCCAAGCAATGTAAACTTCCAACAAGAGACACTACCCTTGACTTTCATTAAACTGACCAATGTTGAGCCTCCCACCATCAAATCCCAACATCAAATCCCAAAGTGCAGAATATAATGTTATGGCTGCAGAGAAAATTCAGATTTTTAAAAAGTGGAAAGGCCACAATGACACATGGTAGGATATTGGACACATACTCTTAGCTTATGAGAGGTCCACTCAGTAGTCTAATACAGTGGAAAAGAAGCTGTTCCTGAATCCAGTGGTAAATACTTTCAAGCTTTTGCCTCTGCTGCCCAATAGGAGAAGAGGGAATGACCAGGTCCTTGATTATGTTGGCTGCTTTTCCAAGGCAGTGTGAAGTGAAGATGGAGTCAATGGGGAGAAGCTAGTTTATGTGATAGACTGCATCCACAGTTTCTGCAATTTCTTGCTGTCATGGTCAGAGAAGTTGCCAAACCTGATAGGATGCTTTCTTTGGTGCATCTATAGAAATTGGTAAGAGTCATTGGAGATATCCAAATTTCCTTAGTCTTCTGAGGAAGTGGAGGCCTTGGCGGTATTGTTTTGATTGAAAGATACTGGGTGGAAACAGGCCCCCTCAACCCACTGAAATCACAATGACCATTGATCATGCGTTCACGCCAGTTCCATTCTATTCCACGTTTGCATTCGCTCTCCATACACCAGGGAAAATCTACAGATGCCTATCAACCTACATACTTGCCCGTCGTTGGGATGTGTGAGGAAACCGGAGCAACTGATGCTGAAGTGTAGTTGGTTTACAGCTTCCAGCTGTACTAGCATAAATATTACCAATAATTTTACCTGGTCCAACCACATTGACACTACTACTAAAAATACAGTAGTGCAGCTTGGAGAGAGGGGATAGAGAATGAAGAAGGTAATCCTTCATTATGTTGCTGCTACCAGACCACGTGATCAGAGGGAGAATGTGCAAACTCCACACAGATAGCACCCAAGGTCAAGATTGAACCCACATCCCTAGGAACCTCGATCTATAGACCATCTCCATTTCAGCATCATTGATGGTGATTGGGGCGTGTACACCACCCCGCTTCCTGAAATCGATGACTATCTATCTCCTTCCTGTACTTCGCCTCACCATTGTTTGAGATCTGGCCCACTACGGTGGGATCATATGCAAACTTCTAAATGGAGTTAGGGCAGAAATTGTCTGCACAGTCACGAGTGTACAGGAAGTTTAGTAAGTGGCTAAGAATGCATAATTGTCAGGCACAGGCATTGAGAATTATCATGGAGGATGTTTTGTCACTTATGCTTGCTGATCGTGGGTCAGGAAGTCAAAGGCCTGATGTTTGGAGATGATTTGCTGGAATTATGGTGTTGAAAGCAGCTATAGTCAATAAATAGAAGTCTGAATAGGTGTTGTTAATATCCAAATGTTCCAGATATGTGTAGGTCCAGGGAGATGGAATCTGCAGTAGGTGAATTGCAATGGAGCAGGGCTGTCTGGGAGGTCTGAGACGATGTACACCATGACCAGCATCGCAAAGCATTTCACGATTGTGGATGTGAGAGCCACCAACAGTAGCCATTACCCTACGTTCTTTGGCACCGGGATAATTGTCGTCTTCTGAAAGCAGATGGGAACTTCAGAATGGAGAAGAGAAAGGTTAAAGATGTCTGCAAATACTCCATCAACTGGTCCACACAGTTCTAAGGACATGGTCGGAGACTCCATCTGGGTCAGTTGCCTTCCATGGGTTCACTCTCAGGAAGGCCAAACTGATATCTGCAACATTGTGCAGGCAAGTGTGAGAGAGAATAAACAGTATGACTTATGGTAAAGTAAGGAGATGGTGAAAGGGACCGATGGCTTTACTCTGCAAGGAGCTAGCATGGACCAGATGACTGAATGGCCTTCTCTGTGTTATAATTAGCAAGAAAGGTAGCAAGGTGAGAAGACCTCAATTGGTTATAAACTTACATACATTCTTCATTCGTGAGCTCCTAAATTATGGGCAGATGAAAGATAAATGTCTCTTGCAGCCTGGATGGCCTGGAGAGGTTCCCCATGGTTATTTGGGAAAGGTTCTTATTGTAGAGGTTCGATCCTGCAAGACAAAGGGGAAGTTAGTATAAAAGTGAACTATTAACGTGGTCGGCATTGTTCCATTTTTATCACTATGAATGGGATACATACCTTCAGCTGCATGATTTGTGTGGAAATGCTAAGGCTTTGAAGAGTGCATCTGTGTCAGAAAAATGGCTGCAACAGTAGAGTGGATGTCTGTATGTATCTAACCATGGGATATGCATCTGATTCAAGGCTGCATTTGACAGCTACATTTAAAAAGGTCAACTTGACAAGGTAGGTTTCCTGTGAGAATTTCTTCCTGCACAACTAGTTGGTCAAGAGTTATAAGGATCAGACAGGAAAGTGGAGCTGACGCCAGGATCAGATCAGCCATGATCTCATTGAATGGTAGACCAAATGGCCTACTCCTGTGTTTATGTTTATATGTTCACTCCTTCCAGGAATTCTTGAGATGAGAGGGTTATCTTATCACACACAGTTAAAGGAATTAGATCTACTGCATATATTTTTGCAGTTTAGAAGAAAGAGGGATGATCTTATTTGAACAAATAAAATCCTGAGAAGACATGGTACAATGTGTTGAGATGTTTCCACGTTGATTGATTGAAATTTCTGCCCTCTAATTGCGTGAATAGATGTGTAATTTCGTAGAAGAAAGAATTTTCTTAAGGTTAATATTTTCCCTTTGTTGCAAAGTTGATCTATTCATTTTGAAATTGATTGTTCAAAGGTACATCTTCAGTCCACCGAGTCCGCACTGGCCATCAGTTAGCTGTTCACACCTGATCTGTTATCTCACTTTTGCATCCACTCCTTGCACAAGGGAAAATTTGCAGAGGCCAATTAACCTACAAACCTGCATTTCTTTGGGATGTGGAAGGAAACCCACCAAGTCTCAGGGAGAATGCACAAACTCCACATAGACAGCACAGTAGGTCAGGATCGAACCTGAATCTCTGGCGTTCTGAGGAAACAACTCTACCAGCTGTGTCACAATGCTGTCCACTTGTGGGGGAATCCTGCTAGGTTGGCCCTGCGCAACCTAGCAAACAGGTCAATGGTGCAAGATCGAGGAGGAGGAGATCATGGATACACAGGGCCATGTGAGAACATTCCAAGCTACATAGAGAGAGTTTGTGACCTCGTGCATGGTGAATCATTGAGCATGAGCAGGCTGCAGCCACAGCAGTAGTTTGCAATCAAATACTTGGTGTAAGGAGGAATCCACCTCCACTTTTGCAGCCTAGACTGCTGCTACTCTTTACAGCAGAGGGTTGGTGGGAAACTTTAGCAGCAGACTAAGGGAAGCAGCCAGTATGCAGTGCCTTTGGTCAATGATTTAATTACATGCAGAGAAGCCAGCTGATATCTGTACATGACTATAAAGGTTCAGATTATTCTCATTATGACTTTAGATATTTAATTTCAAGGGTTGTCTGCAACAAATTACATGTATTATTGAAGTATTACAGAAACTTTGAGTAGTGACAATGGTTCTATAAAGCACAATCCTGGTAAAAATTTTGACTCCCATAAATGCTATTCCACCATTGTCCTTGCTGTTGCTCATCATCTAACCAGCCCAGACTCCTGCCATTCTTGATAGGAAGGGAGCAGATGAATTGTTTTTAAATGGCCCCTTCTCCTCTCCTCTACCTTCTCCCTCTTTTTGCATCTTGTCCTGCATGAATATTGTCTCCTCATTCTCCCCAACACACTACACTTACATAGGTACCATGTCTGGCAGCAATCGAGCACAGCAGAATCAACAAAATCTCCTTGAGCGCCTGATAAAATATTCATTGTCAATTAAAAACATAGAAACATAGAAAATAGGTGCAGGAGTAGGCCATTCGGCCCTTCGAGCCTGCACCGCCATTCAATATGATCATGGCTGATCATCCAACTCAGTATCCTGTACCTGCCTTCCACAAGGGCCACATCTAACTCCCTCTTAAATATAGCCAATGAACTGGCCTCAACTACCTTCTGTGGCAGAGAATTCCAGAGATTCACCACTTTCTGTGTGAAAAATGTTTTACTCATCTCGGTCCTAAAAGATTTCCCCTTTATCCTTAAACTGTGACCCCTTGTCCTGGACTTCCCCAACATCGGGAACAATCTTCCTGCATCTAGCCTGTCCAACCCCTTAAGAACTTTGTAAGTTTCTATAAGATCCCCCCTCAATCTTCTAAATTCCAGCGAGTCCATATGAAAGTCCTGACATCCCAGGAATCAGTCTGGTGAACCTTCTCTGTACTCCCTCTAAGGCAAGAATGTCTTTCCTCAGATTTGGAGACCAAAACTGTACGCAATACTCCAGGTGTGGTCTCACCAAGACCCTGTACAACTGCAGTAGAACCTCCCTGCTCCTATACTCAAATCCTTTTGCTATGAATGCTAACATACCATTCGCTTTCTTCACTGCCTGCTGCACCTGCATACCTACTTTCAATGACTGGTGTACCATGACACCCAGGTCTTGTTGCATCTCCCCTTTTCCCAATCGGCCACCATTCAGATAATAGTCTACTTTCCTGTTTTTGCCACCAAAGTGGATAACCTCCCATTTATCCACATTATACTGCATCTGCCATGCATTTTCCCACTCACCCAGCCTATCCAAGTCACCTTGCAGCCTCCTAGCATCCTCCTCACAGCTAACACTGCCCCCCAGCTTCGTGTCATCTGAAACTTGGAGATGTTGCATTCAATTCCCTCGTCCAAATCATTAATATATATTGTAAATAGCTGGGGTCCCAGCACTGTGCCTTGCGGTACCCCACTAGTCACTGCCTGCCATTCTGAAAAGGACCCGTTTACTCCTACTCTTTGCTTCCTGTTTGCCAGCCAATTCTCTATCCACATCAATACTGAACCCCCAATACCATGTGCTTTAAGTTTGTATACTAATCTCTTATGTGGGACCTTGTCGAAAGCCTTCTGAAAGTCCAGATATAACACATCCACTGGTTCTCCCTTATCCACTCTACTAGTTACATCCTCGAAAAATTCTATAAGATTCGTCAGACATGATTTACGTTTCGTAAATCCATGCTGACTTTGTCCAATGATTTCACCACTTTCCAAATGTGCTGCTATCCCATCTTTAATAACTGACTCTAGCAGTTTCCCCACTACCGATGTTAGACTAACTGGTCTGTAATTCCCCTTTTCTCTCTCCCTCCCTTTTTAAAAAGTGGGGTTACATTAGCTACCCTCCAATCCTCAGGAATTACTCCAGAATCTAAGGAGATTTGAAAAATTATCACTAATGCATCCACTATTTCTGGGGCTACTTCGTTAAGTGCTCTGGGTTGCAGCCTATCTGGCCCTGGGGATTTATCAGCCTTTAATCCATTCAATTTACCTAACACCACTTCCCGGTTAACCTGGATTTCACTCAGTTCCTCCATCTCATTTGACCCGCGGTTCCCTGCTATTTCCGGCAGATTATTTATGTCTTCCTTAGTGAAGACAGAACCAAAGTAGTTATTCAATTGGTCTGCCATGTCCTTGTTCAAAAATGATCAATTCAACTGTTTCTGACTGCAAGGGACCTACATTTGTTTTAACTAATCTTTTTCTCTTCACATATCTATAAAAACTTTTGCAGTCAGTTTTTATGTTCCCTGCCAGTTTTCTTTCATAATCTATTTTCCTTTCTAATTAAGCCCTTTGTCCTCCTCTGCTGGACTGAATTTCTCCCTGTCCTCTGGTAGGCTGCTTTTTCTGGCTAATTTGTACGCTTCATCTTTTGTTTTGATACTATCCCTGATTTCCCTTGTTATCCACGGATGCACTACCTTTCCTGATTTATTCTTTTGCCAAACTGGGATGAACAATTGATGTAGTTCATCCATGCAGTCTTTAAATGCCTTCCATTGCATATCCACCTTCAACCCTTTAAGAATCAATTGCCAGTCAATCTTGGCCAATTCACTTCTCAAACCCTCAAAGTTACCCTTCTTTAAGTTCAGAACCCTTGTTTCTGAATTAACAATGTCACTCTCCATCCTAATGAAGAACTCAACCATATTATGGTCACTCTTGCCCAAGGGGCCACGCACAACAAGACTGCTAACTCACCCTTCCTCATTAGTCAATACCCAATCTAGAATAGCCTGCTCTCTCGTTGGTTCCTCTACATGTTGGTTTAGAAAACTATCCTGCATACATTCCAAGAAATCCTCTTCCTCAGCACCCATGCCAATTTGATTCACCCAATCTATATGCAGATTGAAGTCACCCATTATAACTGTTTTATCTTTGTTGCACGCATTTCTAATTTCCTGTTTGATGCCATCCCCAACTCCACTACTACTGTTAGGTGGCCTGTACACAACACCCACTAGCGTTTTCTGCCCCTTAGTGTTTCGCAGCTCTACCCATATCGATTCCACATCCTCCAAGCTAATGTCCTTCCTTTCTATAGCGTTAATCTCCTTTCTAACCAGCAATGCTACCCCACCTCCTTTTCCTTTCTGTCTATCCCTCCTGAATATTGAATATCCCTGGATGTTCAGCTCCCAGCCTTGGTCACCCTGGAGCCATGTCTCCGTGATCCCAACTATATCATAATCATTAATAGCTATCTGCACATTCAACTCATCCACCTTATTACGAATGCTCCTTGCATTGAGACACAAAGCCTTCAGGCTTGTTTTTACAACACTCTTACCCCTTATACAATTATGTTGAAAAGTGGCCCTTTTTGATTTTTGCCCTGGATTTGTCTGCCTGCCACTTTTACTTTTCACCTTGCTACCTATTGGTTCTACCCTCATTTTACACCCCTCTGTCTCTCTGCTCACACATTTAAGAAACCCACCACCTCTTATTCTCTGTTTATTATTTGTTTCTTCTTTCCCCCCTACATGTTGGGTCTAAGTGCTTCCCTTCTCTGCCTCCTGCCTCACACACTGTCTACTAGCTTTCTCTATTTGAGTCCCTCCCCCCAACCATTCTAGTTTAAAGTCACCGCAGTAGCCTTTGCAAATCTCCCCGCCAGGATATTGGTCCCCCTCGGGTTCAAGTGCAACCCGTCCTTTTTGTACAGGTCACACCTTCCACAAAAGAGTTCCCAATGATCCAGAAACTTGAATCCCTGCCCTCTGCACCAGTCCTTCAGCCACGCATTTATCCTCCACCTCACTCCATTCCTACTCTCACTGTCGCGTGGCACAGGCAGTAATCCCAAGATTGTTACCTTTGCGGTCCTTCTCCTTAACTCTCCACCTAACTCCCTAAATTCTCCTTTCAGGACCTCTTCTCTTTTTCTACCTATGTCATTGGTACCTATATGTACCACGACCTCGTGCTCCTCTCCCTCCCAAATTGTACAAACTCTTCAGAACTTTGGCAGCACCAACAATGGTTTGTTCAAACCAATCATCTGTAGAAATAAATCAGAAATTAACCTGCGTAATAGATTATATCATTAAATCTCAGTAGTATGGGGACAATCTGTGGTGGGACTCACATTACATACATGCGCATATGCGTAACTTGCCAAATTGGACAAAACTCATCATCATTGGCCAATCATCGGCCAAATGTGCCGCTACCTGGATATTCTATGGCCAAAGATTATAAAAGAATCTGCAATTTGAGAAAGAGAAGGTTAAATCGGAAGTGTCAGTGATGCAGTTGAACAAAGGGGACTATGAAGGCATGAGAGAGGAGCTGGCCAAGGTAGACTGGAATGACGGTGAAACAGCAATGGCAGGAATTTCTGGGCATAATCCAGAAGACGCAGGATCATTTCATTCCAAAAAGGAAGAGAGATTCTAAGGGGAGTAGGAGGCAACCGTGGCTGACCAGAGAAGTTAGGGATAGAATAAAACTAAAAGAAAAGATGTATAACACAGCAAAGAGTAGCCGGAAGCCAGAGGATTGGGGAAACTTTCATAGGACAACAGAAGGAAACAAAACGGGCAATACGAGCTGAAAAGATGTGGTACGAGGGGAAGCTGGCCAGGAATATAAAGAAGGACAGTAAAAGCTTCTTTCGATATGTTAAGGGAAAAAGAGTAGCAAAGTCAAATGTGGATCTCTTGAAGGCAGACACGGGTGAAATTATTATGGGTAACAAGGAAATGGCAGAAGAGTTGAACAGGTACTTCGGATCTGTCTTCACTAAGGAAGACACAAACAATCTCCCAGATGTACTGGAGGACAGAGGATCTAAGGGCGTAAGGGGGTAGAGGAACTGAAAGAAAATTTCATTAGGCGAGAAATAGTATTGGGACTGAAGGATGATATATCCCCTGGGCCAGATGGTCTGCATCCCAGGGTCCTCAGGGAGGTAGCTCGAGAAATAGTGGACGCATTGGTGATCATTTTCCAATGTTCAATAGATTCAGGATCAGTTCCTATGGATTGGAGGCTAGCTAATGTTATCCCACTTTTCAAGAAAGGAGTGAGAGAGAAAATGGGGAATTACAGACCAGTTAGCCTGACTTCGGTGGTGGGAAAGATGCTGGAGTCAATTATTAAAGAGGTAATAATGGGGCATTTGGATAGCAGTAAAAGGATTAGTCCAAGTCAACATGGATTTATGAAAGGGAAATCATGCTTGACTAATCTTCTGGAATTTTTTGAGGATGTGACAAGTAAAATGGATGAAGGAGCCAGTGGATGTAGTGTATCCAGACTTTCAGAAAGCCTTCGATAAGGTCCCGCACGTGAGACTGGTGACTAAAATTAGAGCACGTGGTATTGGGGGTAGGGTGTTGACATGGATAGAAAATTGGTTGGCAGACAGGAAGCAAAGAGTAGGAGTGAACGGGTCCTTTTCAGAATGGCAGGCAGTGGCGAATGGAGTGCCGCAAGGCTCGGTGTTGGGGCCGCAACTGTTTACCATATATATTAATGATTTGGAAGAGGGAATTAGGAGCAACACTTGCAAGTTTGCGGATGACAGAAAGCTGGGTGGCAGTGTGAACTGTGCAAATGGATGTTAGGAGGTTGCAGGGTGACCTGGACAGGTTGAGTGAGTGGGCAGATGTGTGGCAGATGCAGTATACTATAGATAAATGTGAGGTTATCCACTTTGGCGGCAAAAACAAGGGGGCAGATTATTATCTCAATGGGGTTAGGTTAGGTAATGGGGAGGTGCAGCGAGACCTGGGTGTCCTTGTACACCCGTCACTGAAAGTTGACGTGCAGTTACAACAGGCAGTGAAGAAAGCTAATGGAATGTTGGCCTTCATAACAAGAGGAATTCAGTGTAGGAGTAAAGAGCTTCTTCTGCAGTTGTATAGGGCTCTGGTAAGACCACATTTGATCCCTGGGATGGCTGGACTGTCATATGAGGAAAGATTGAATAGACTAGGCTTGCATTCATTGGAGTTTAGAAGGATGAGGGGGATTCTTATAGAAACATATAAAATTATAAAAGGACTGGACAAGCTAGATGCAGGTTGTTGTGGGGGCAGGGGGTTGTTGTGGGGCCAGGGGGTTGTGGGGCGCGGGGGGGCTGTGTGGGAGGGGGGTTTAGAGGGAGTGGGGTTGTGGGGGAGTAGGGGTTTTGGGGGAGGGGGTGTGGGGGAGAGGGATGTGGGTGAGGGGTGTGTGGGGGTTGGGGGGGTGAGGGTGGGGGCGAGGGTGTGTGGGGGCAAGGGGGTGTGGGAGGGGGTTGTGACGGCGGGGGTTGTGTGGGCGGGGGGAGGTTGTATGGGGGGAGAGGAGTGTGTGGGCGGGATGGTGGAGGGGGGGAGTGAGCTCAGAGAAAAAACAGGGAAGAGCCATGGGGGAGAGGGGGGCATCATGGGGGAGGGGGGAGGAGCCAGCGAGGGGCACCAGAGGGGTAGTGGCTGGAATTGGCAGTGCGATTGGGACTCACAATGGCTGCTGGTTGCTGGTCGCTGGTCGTTCTCCTCCGCCGGGATCAGTGTCTCCGCTTTCCGTTTGGCGACAACGGTGACATCTCCGACTCCAGGCTGGGCTGGGTCTCCGACTCTGGGCTGGGCTGGGCTGGGTCTCCGACACTGGGCTGGGCTGGGCTGGGCTGGGTCTCCCACGCTGGGCTGGGCTGGGTCTCCCACGCTGGGCTGCTTGGGGCTGGGCCGCTTCGGGTCCCTCCGAAAATTGTCCGGGTCGAAACATCCGCCGGCCATCCTCAGCTCCAGTAAAGACGCGATGGCGCGGGAAGGGGCGGATGGCGCAGGAAGGAGTGACAGGGAAGAGACTAATCCGCGCAGCGCTGACTGGCAGGAGAAGAGTTCGATCTGCCCACGCGCGGTTTTTACGATTTTTAAACCTCGCTAACTTTTACGACATTCAACCAATCGGAATGAAACTTGGTGCAATTGCAGCATAGGAGAACGGTGAGTGAACTGGCGAAAAATCGTAGCACTATCGTGAACCATTTTTGCGCAAATAGAAAGACCGCGCAAAAACTAAAACTGAAACTGATCTTGTTATCTTCCGGTTGTATATATATATATATATACACATAACTGAAATATAATATATATATAGAGAGAATAGATAGATTGATATGGATAGATAGATATAGCTATATAGATATAGATAGATAGGTTTTATAAAGAAAAAACAAATTACCCCATAATTGTTGTTTTATTGCCAACAGTCATACAATTTTTGTAATAATCAACAGATACAAATGTAAACATAGTTTGTGAAAAAATGTTGCAATTCATTTATATTCAAAACAGCAGCCTCTGAGATACACATTACTATCTGATCAAAAGGCACATTTTTCATAGCACAGCTAGAAATTCAGTGTTGCCTGAATGAATCTGTGAAAAAAAATTCTCTTATCTTCAGCAACTGTTCTGGATGCCTTAAAATAGTCGTATTAACTTTCAATCTGCTGAAATAAAATGAACTCTATGCTGTTAGCACAACACTGGTGTTAGAAGAGTTACATATGAAGACAATAATAGACAATAGACAATAGGTGTAGGAGTAGGCCATTCGGCCACAATCAGTACCCCGTTCCTGCCTTCTCCCCATATCTCTTGACTCTGCTATCTTTAAGAGCTCTATCTAACTCTCTCTTGAAAGCATCCAGAGAATTGGACTCCAATGCCTTCTGCGGCAGAGAATTCCACAGATTCACAACTCTGGATGAAAATGTTTTTCCTCATCTCCGTTCTAAATGGCCTACCCCTCACTCTTAAACTGTGGCCCCTGGATCTGGACTTCCCTAACATCAGGAACATGTTTCCTGCCTCTAGCGTGTCCAATCCCTTAATAATCTTATATGTTTCAATAAAATTCCCCCTCACCCGTCTAAATTCCAGAGTATACAAGCCCAGTCGCTCCATTCTTTCAACATATGACAGTCCCGCCATCCCGGGAATTAACCTCTGAACCTACGCTGCACTCCCTCAATAGCAAGAATGTCCTTCCTCAAAGACAACTTGTATATTTGCCGGAAACTGTGCATTAACTTCATGTTTGTGCTAAACTTGATGGCAGTTTAGTCAATGATTTCTTCACTTCTACTTATCAGAGAGTCCATGATTGGTAGCTGTTTATTTGGTATAGTAATATCATGAGAAAAGCCATCTCAACCAATAACAACCACTAGTTTCAGCACTTTTCTTAAGGTTTTAACCTTCCAATTGATTTAAATAAATAACTAATCTACCGCAGGCTTTGTGCATATTTTATGTAACCTTTAATAAGCTAGTACAATTTGCTGCTATGCAATTATCTCGAAAATTGTTTGGCATCTATTACATCAAAATATTCTGTTACCTACAGTTCACAATCATGAGAAAAACTGTAACATAGCTATTCATTCAACTCACAGAACAAAGTAATTATACAAATTCAAGAATTGTTTTTAAATAACAATTATATTATGGTAAGTTCTGATTGTTTAAATCTCTGAGAAAACAGCATGTTATCTGCATACATTTACACAATATGCCAGATAAACTGCCTCATCAATAAAATATTAACTATAGAATCATTTATCGTCAGCTGTATTTAAAATGTACACTATGTTGGTTTCATACCAATATCAGTTCTATCTCTGTGCAAAAGCATTTGGTGCCTCAAAAAAATTAAAATAGTCTGCAGATGAATGAAAACCATTCAAAGTGAAAAATCCATGTAATAACCACTTAGCAGTGGCAGACACTTTGTTATTATGGTTCTCATGTGTTCTTAATTATTTAGATAAAAACATCACATTCATATAACGTTCACGTAAATACAACATAAATAGGATTTCACTTACAATTTGTAAGGACAAAATAAACTACACCATCAATTTCAGGTTCATCACCACATAACTTTTGGATTGTTTTTCTAAAAGACTGTAGTTCCTTAAAATAGTAGCTGCAATTAAGTCATTTCAGTTATATGTCTTCCTTTAAACAGTTTAAATATTGTGCTTCTTTTGTAAAATGTTCCATTTGAAGACATCAAGAAAAAAAAATCATAAAATATATTTTCTGCATCATGATTGCTAGATATCAGCATTTCATCTGTACAATAGTAAAGGATTCAATATCTCTTAGAAATATATTGGTTCAAGTTGAAACATAAAACACCTTCACACATCTTTTGGCCAATTCAATCTTCTGCAATATGAATTCAAGTAAAACATCCACTTCTTCTGAACCAGACAATATCATTTCACATAAATCAAACACTTATCACAAGATCTAAAGATCCCTCCATTTTTCCCCATTAAATAACAGCCAGAGAATAAGAATTTCCACCAGATTATTAAAATCACATGACTGGCTTTAGCAATCATTGCGTTTTCTCAACCGATTGCTTCAGGCACAGTTCACTTCCAGATGAGACTATTGGCAAATTGTTGTCACGGTGATGGTAGATAAGGTGGCTAATGCTTTCAAACACATGATCTTTTGTCCGAACCTTTAAGAACACACAAATGTGAAAATGTTAGGGCAGATATGCATCATTGCATTTCCTAGTCATCTCTGAAAAAAGAACATCTTGAACTTGAATGATTATGACTTTTTGTTTAATTCTGTATAAAGTATTTGATAAAATAAAATTTGACTTATTTTCATGCTGCATGCAGCAATAGTAAAAAATAGTTCACTGAACAATTATGCAATTGTTATGCAGAACTTTCATCTTGTAGATGATGGTAAGTTTCTGGAACTCTCTATTCCTGGGAGTTATGAAGGCTAGCTCATTACACATATTTGAAGTAGAGGTAGGAATTTTGTTTTAAAGCCTAGAGTATATAGGCCATGATGCTGCTGAATGGCAAAGCAAGCTTGAGTGGCCCAGTGACTTACATCTGCTCCTATTTTCTTGTATGCTGGAACAGAGGGACAAACCATAGACAGAGTGAAACATACAAGTTTACTGGCAGTTTTCTTTAAGGTTTGGACTAGCCATAATGAGGATTGTGGGAAAAATATAGCCCTAAAAGATCAGATTTTATGGTAATTAAGATACTGTACAAAAGCCTATCGGGAATATGTGTTTCCATGTAGAATATTTATTGCTTGCATCATGTAAATCCTGGCCAGCATTATTGGAGTTAAATGCAGAACACCTCTGATATATCATACTAACAATATGACCTAATCTCAACCTCAGAAGATTGTCTTCTCCTATTCTGAAACACTAGTGGCACAGCGGTAGAGTTGCTGCCTTAGAACAGCGCTTGCAGCTGTTCGATCCGACTACGGGTGCTGTCTGTACAGAGTTTATATGTTCTCCCCATGACCACATGGGGTTTCTCCGAGATCTTCGGTTTC
The DNA here is from genome assembly GCA_038087875.1 of Malacoraja senta. Lineage (NCBI taxonomy): Eukaryota > Metazoa > Chordata > Chondrichthyes > Rajiformes > Rajidae > Malacoraja > Malacoraja senta. The sequence goes on from JAXLNO010001511.1 coordinate 49,650, forward strand.
CTCCCACACTCCAAAGACATACAGGCTTGTAGGTTGTGTTAAAGAAGGAACTGCAGATGCTGGAAAATCGAAGGTACACAAAAATGCTGGAGAAGGGTTTCGGCCCGAAACGTTACCTATTTCCTTCGCTCCATAGATGCTGCTGCACCCACTGAGTTTCTCCAGCATTTTTGTGTACCTCAGGTTTGTAGGTTAATTGGCTTGGGCTTGTATTCTTGCTATAAGTGTAAATTGTTCCTAGTGTGTGAAGGCTTGTGCTAATCTGCGGGGATTGCTGGTTGGTGCGGACTCGGTGGGCCGAAGGGCCTGTTTCCATGCTGTGCCTCTAAACTAAACTAAACAAAACTAGTTTGATTACTCGTGATAACCGGTATTTAAGAAGTTTTGGAGGGAAACTACCAATTCATTCCTAAACTGTTAATTTTGCAATGCAAAAGTATATATTCTAGCATTTAAACGATATCTTTATTCCTATGAATTAAATTTATTCCTATGAAGAAAAAAAGGGGTAAGGGTAAGAACAGTCAGCCATGGCTCAGTAAAACTATAAAGGATAGTATTCGGCTGAAGGCAAGGGCATATAAGGTAGCCAGAGATAGTGGGAGGGTAGAGGATTGGGAAGCATTTAAAGGTCAGCAAAAAATAACTAAGAGATTAATTAAGACGGGGAAAATAGACTATGAAAGGAATTTAGCGAACAACATAAAAACTAATAGTAAGAGTTTTTATAGCTATATAAAAAGAAAAAGGGTGGCTAAGGTGAACGTTGGTCCATTGGAGGGTGAGACTGGAGAGTTGTTGGTGGGGAACATGGAAATGGCAAAGGCATTAAACGAGTATTTTGTATCAGTCTTCACCATAGAAGACACAAAAAATATTCCAACGCTGGATAAACAGGGGGCGGTAGGAATGGAGGAGCTAAATACTATTAAGATCACCAAGGAGGTGGTATTAGGGAAATTAATGAGACTGAAGGAGGATAAATCCCCTGGGCCTGATGGATTACATCCAAGGGTCTTGAGGGAGATAGCGGTGGGGATTGTGGATGCATTGGTGATAATTTTCCAAAACTCCCTGGAGGCAGGAACGGTCCCAGTGGATTGGAAAATGGCCAATGTAACACCTATATTTAAAAAAGGAAGTAAACAGAAGGCGGGTAACTATAGACCGGTTAGTCTAACATCGGTGGTGGGTAAAATGTTAGAGACAATTATTAAAGAAACACTAACGGGGCACTTGGATGGACATGACTTCATCGGACAGAACCAGCATGGCTTTGTGAAGGGGAAGTCCTGTTTAACGAATCTGCTCGAATTCTTTGAGGAAGTAACAACCCGGGTGGATAAAGGGGAACCGGTAGATGTGGTATACTTGGACTTCCAAAAGGCTTTTGACAAGGTGCCACATAAGAGACTATTGCTAAAAATAAAAAATTATGGGATTGGGGGTAATATATTAGCATGGGTAGAGGATTGGCTAACAAATAGGAAGCAGAGAGTGGGGATAAATGGTTCATATTCGGGATGGCAACCGGTAACTAGCGGGGTTCCGCAAGGGTCGGTGCTGGGATCCCAGTTGTTCACAATTTATATAAATGATTTGGAGGAGGGAACCAAGTGTAATATATCAAAATTTGCGGACGATACAAAAATGGGAAGAAAAGTAGGGGATGAGGAGGATAGGAAGAGCCTGCAAAAGGATATAGATAAGCTAGGTGAGTGGGCAACAATTTGGCAGATGAAATTTAATACTAATAAATGTGAAGTCATTCACTTTGGGAAAAAAAATGATAGGGCAAGTTATTTTCTAAATAATGAGGAGCTGCGTTGTAATGCAACGCAAAGGGATCTAGGGGTAGTAGTACATGAATCACTAAAAGTTAGTATGCAGGTGCAGCAAGCTATCAGGAAGGCCAATGGAGTTTTGGCCTTTATTGCTAGGGGGATTGAGTATAAAAACACGGAGGTCTTGCTGCAGCTGTACACAGTATTAGTGAGACCACATTTGGAATACTGTGTACAGTTCTGGGGTCCATACTTAAGAAAGGATGTACTGGCCCTGGAGGCAGTGCAGCGAAGGTTTACAAGATTAATTCCTGCAATGAGGGGATTGACATATGAGGAAAGGTTAAGTAGGCTGGAACTCTACTCTTTGGAGTTTAGAAGAATGAGAGGCGATCTCATTGAAACATATAAGATCGTGAGGGGCCTTGATCGGGTGGATGCACCGAGGATGTTCCCAATGATCGGGGAAACTAGAACTAGGGGACATAGTTGCAGAATAAGGGGGGGCTCTTTTAAAACTGAGATGAGGAAGAACTTCTTCACCCAGAGGGTGGTTAATTTATGGAATTCACTGCCCCAGGGAGCAGTGGAAGCAGAAACATTAAATATATTTAAGTCTAAAATAGATGGTTTCTTAGCTGCCAAGGGGATAAGGGGCTACGGGGAGAGGGCAGGGATATGGACCTAGGTAGGGTTAGTATAGTAAGACCTGAGTGATCTCCTGGACAAGTGTCGATCGCCTGGATTGGGGTCGGAGAGGAATTTCCCGGATTTTTTTCCCGAATTGGACCTGGGTTTTTATCCGGTTTTTTGCCTCCCCCAGGAGATCACGCGGTTCTTGGGGTGGAGAGGGGTGATAGCGGTATAAAGGGGAGGGTAGTGTCTTGTGTTCTGTGTCTTGTGTCTACTGTTTGTGGGTAGGGGTGTCTGTTTGGTGTTCAGCCATGAGCGAATGGCGGTGCGGGCTCGATGGACCTGGTGGTCTACTCTCGCACCTACTTTCTATGATTCTATGATCTTGACAGGTGCATAGAAACATAGAAACATAGAAAATAGGTGCAGGAGTAGGCCATTCGGCCCTTCGAGCCTGTACCGCCATTCAATATGATCATGGCTGATCATCCAACTCAGTATCCTGTACCTGCTTTCTCTCCATACCCCCTGATCCCTTTAGCCACAAGGGCCACATCTAACTCCCTCTTAAATATAGCCAATGAACTGGCCTCAACTACATTCTGTGGCAGAGAATTCCAGTCTGTGGCAGAGAATTAGGCTGCTTATGTTTATTAGAAATGTGTTACATGTAGATAAGGCTCACGACCACTGAATTTAAATGCATTCATTTACTGGCATTTCCAACTTAAGCGAGGTGCATGAGCAAAATAGGCAACATCAGATCTTCTGCTCATTAACCTACCTGCCAATAATCATTTCCATTGAAGTTACTGAAAAGAAAATTCAGACAGGTGTACAATGAGCATTTGATTCTATGTTGTCCATTTTATATTCTCATCTAATTTGGAAATTCAACCTATTTTGAAGCTTGTTGTAACATAAATATTCAATACTGGCATTTACTGGCAATAATGGGATGGAGGAAATGTCATGGTGTTTTTAATGAAGAAGGAAAAACATCAATACTCCAACAGCAATCACCTGTCGGTGAAGATCTGGGCAAACGTATGACTGCATTTGTTAAAACAAGTCAGATGTTTCGTGCCTTCCCTTTTAATAGGTTTAGTTTAGGTTAGTTTAGATTAGAGATGCAACGTGGAAACAGCCCTTCGGCCCACCGAGTCTGCGCCGACCAATGATCACCCATACACTAGTTCCATCCAGGACACTAGAGACAGATTACAGAAGCCAATTAACCTACAAACCTGTATGGCTTTGGAATGTGGGAAAAAACCTGAGCACCTGAAAAAAACTCAAGTGGTCACAGGGAGAATGTACAAACTCCATACAGACGGCACCTGTAATCAGCACTGAAATTAAGTATTTGGTGCTGTACGGCAGTAACTCTACCGCTGTGCCACTGTGCCACTCCCTAAATTTCTTTTTACTCATTTATTTATTGAAAAAATTAAAGAAAACTAAAGAGTCTACATAATAAACTCCAAGTCAAGCATGCCATCTGGGAATGGCGAAAGGGGTTTCAAACTCCCAAAGAATTAATTGGGAGGCGAAAAGGCTTTTTTGTTGATGGTGGTTAACTACAGCCTTAAATGTGGAAACAGAATGATATAATGAAATAGTTTAACAGCACAAAATAGAAATCACAAAAGAATAAATTTGACTGTCTAATGAAGAGGAAGGGCTTATATTTCTGAAGTGCATTTCTCATGTTAAAATCCCAAAGTTCTTTGTAGTTAATGAAATACTTTTAGAATTGCGAACATTATTATGATGTAATCAAGAAAGATGAATATTGGAGGAGATACCCTTCAAATCAAAGAGCTTATGTTCAGAATATTTCTATGCTAATCTTAATGAGCACTAATTATTTATTTGCAAAAATTGTTAATGTGCCCATTTCATAAAAGAGAAACTGATATTGTTGCAGAAAATCTTGAATGCAAAGTGCCTTCAGTTTGGTAGATGTGTGTTGAATACATATGGTTGCTCCTTATAACACAGATGTAAGTGTTATTGGAAATTATATTAATGCGAGTATCAAACCTTATAAAAGGTATGCGATTCAGAATATGACAGCCATTTCCTGTGTTTGAATGTTACTCGTTTTTGGTGATGTGTTATTGAAATCAGGCCAGAAATATCTTAACTTTGTTGATAAAACTGGACAATCAAGAGAATCACAACACATGATACTGCTGATGCTCACTGCCTCTCTATTGCATACTTGGCCATCCATACTGCTTGAACTCTATAATGCCTGCTACATAACAGCTTGTCCAATTCATCTTGCTATATACTAACAAAGAATGTAACACTAGATCTCTAGATCTGCTCCGCCCATTATTAGACATATTGATTCTGGATTGGATTTATTATTATCATTAAGTAACTAGCCTTCAACATCTCTACTTTGTTTTATCATAAAAATTCTCCAGAAGGACATTCCAAATAACTGGAACAAAACCATTATCTAAATGTGTGAGGATATGACAGTGTTCATTTTATATATGTTTTACAATTACTTACAATTCCATTGGGATCTACCAGGAGAAGATGTTTAGCCTGGCCATTATGCATGCCAGTTAATACATAGGATCCAGGATTAGTTGTACTTTTTCTAACAAGGAAATCACCATCAGTTGACAGAAGCTGCTCTGCGTCCTTTCTGCTCATTTCCCCATGATACCATGGCTCTTCCTCAAGACATACTTTCATTGCATCTGTGACTGTCCTGGATAAATGAGGATTGTCACTTGGGACAGGTGAAGTTTTGATTGAGACCTGTTCACAACTTTGATACTTCAAGGCATGTTCAAATGGTTCTGGTTACAGTGGAAACAAGACAGAAACATATCATTAGATTCTCCTTTGGACAGTCACCTCAATCAATGAGCACTTTTTCACATTAACCAGGACTACTTTGGCTATCTGGAGATGAACTAAAACACAGCAACCGTACAAAAGATAGTTCAATAAACAGAATGCATTTGACCTTTTTAGGATTGAAAGCTAAATGTGTGTTAACGAAAGAGATATACTGTAAAGATATTTCATCTAACAATTTTTCTGATTGAAGAGATTGCAGTTTAGCATCTTCTTATTATCATCAACAATCAAACTAGCATCGACCATATCTCAGCTGGTAGCATTCGTTACATTGAACTGGAAGGCTTTGGGTTTGCCCAACTCTAGAATACAAAGATGTAAGCTGATACCACAATGCAAAATTGAAGGAAGTTCTACATCACTTGAATGAGGTTTCCAAAGTGATATTCTGTCTGCTTCTTCTTACTAAAGCAAAAGTCCCTTGGCATTATTTTGCAAAATGAGCAAGAGTTATGTCTGGTGATTTTACAATATTTATCCCCCAATTGCTATTCCTGAGACAAATAATTTGCTTATTTAGGAGAGATTGTCGTGTTCAGATTCTTCATGTCGACATCAACTTCTGTGAAAACATAGCTTTAGTCATGAATGTTTTCTATGTTTCCTTTCTGAACCTTCTTACTGTTCTTCACCCTACAATGGTATACAGGAACTAGCAGAAAATGGAGAACTATGTGAGAAATTGATTCTTTAAAAACCTTATATAGCTCAAAACCTCTTATGTTGCCCAAACAACTTATCCTCCTTCTCAGGCTCTTCATCTTCTTAAAACAAAACTATTGAGATTGTGGTTTGAAGAATGGGGAGAGGATAAAATGGGAGCCCCACAGCAGATCCACAAAGATCAATGAATCAGCAGCCAAGAAAAATTGAAAGATTATTTAGAATAAACATATTACATGAGTTTATGCAATACCTTTTGTTTGCCCTATATTCTTTCCACCTTTAAACAGCGATTTAGCAATCCTCGACACCAGATAAGAGCACAGTTGTTTAATAGGCAGAGCTGATAAATGTAATGCTGTAATATTTAGTAAATAGTGCATCACAGAAGCTCTGAAATGCCGCACTCATTTTGTCTTGATAAATGCAAAAGACATAGACAGCAAAAAAATGTATGAAAATAGCTGCAGATCTAGGGATTGGATTATTCCTTCACTCTGTCCACACAACCATGTGGGAGCCATTGTACTTTATTGCCGTTCTTACGATTGTCAGCAATCAAACTAGCATCAATCATATGTGTAAGAAGGAACTGCAGATGCTGATTTAAACTGAAGATAGACACAAAAAGCTGGAGTAACTCAGCGGGTCAAGCAGCATCTCTGGAGAGAAGGAATGGGTGACTTTTTGGGTCGAGACCCTTCTTCAGACTGGTTAGGGATAAGGGAAACGAGAGATGTAGATGGTGATGTGGAGAGATAAAGAACAATGAATGAAAGATATGCAAAAAAGTAACGATGATAAAGGAAACAGGCCATTGTTAGCTGTTTGTAGGCCTGAACCTACCTGATCTTCTGGTTGCTGGACACTTTAATTCTCCTTCCCATTTCTATGCAGACCTTTCTGTTCTAGGTTTCCTCCATTGTCAGAGTGAGGCTAAATGCAAATTGGAGGAACAGCATCTCATATTTTGCTTGGGCAGCTTACAGCCCAGTGGTATGAATATTGATCTCTCTCACTTCAGGTAGCCCTGGCATTCACTCTCTCTCTATCCCTCCCCCACCCAGGTCACACTACCTTCTCGTTTTCATCCTATAAACAGCTAACAATGGCCTGTTTCCTTTATCTTCGTTACTTTTTTGCATATCTTTCATTCATTGTTCTTTATCTCTCCACATCACCATCTATGTCTCTTGTTTCCCTTATCCCTAACCATTCTGAAGAAGAGTTTCAAATCGAAACGTCACTCATTCCTTCTCTCCAGAGATGCTTATGGCCCTGTCCCACAATACGAGTTCATTCCAAGAGCTCTCCCGAGTTAAAAAAAAAATCAAACTCGTTGTAAGCATGGAGAATGAACGTAGCGGGTACGTCAGAGCTCGGGGACGTCTATTAGCGGCTTGTAACGCTAACGGCAGGTACTCGGGAAGACTCGCTAACGGCAGGTAAGCTCGGGAAGACTCGTGAAGATTTTTCAACATGTTGAAAAATGTCCACGAGAGCCCCGAGAACCGACGAGCGGCCATTACCGTAAATCTCCGAGTTCGAATCAGGGCAAACTCGGGAGAGCTCTTGGAATGAACTCGTACCGTGGGACAGGGCCATAACTGTCCAGCTGAGTTACTCCAGCTTTTTGTGTCTAGCATCAATCATATCTCAGCTGGCAGCATTTCTCCATTGAACTGGAAGGCGTTGAGTCATACCTTGCCTCTGCCTATACAACCATTCATTCCTATCCCAACCTATTCCTTCCCATCTACTGAGATTTAGCTGCCATTGCTAGACTTGGCTCTCCTCTGTGAATCAAGAGATGATTTGCTCTAAAATATTACTTCTCTAGCAACCAAATAGCTGTAAAACCACTATGATATCTGCTTTGATTTTTTGCAAGCTTGATTTGCAGGTTGGGCTAGGAACATGAACAGGCACATTCTCTATGAAACGATGTTCTTACAGATTAAAGTTAGTGATGTTTTTAATTTAACTGCTTCTGTTCAAATTTCAAAACCAAACAAGGCTCAAGCATTTTCTAAAGCTTTATCACAATTCTCCACATGTATACGCTGTGGAGGCCAGCAGTTCTTCCGCACTTCAGTAAGAAATTAACCACACTAAGATTTGAATATCCCTGCAACTTGCATTTTGTAAACTTCTTGACTGACCTCCTGATTAATCCATTTGAAAACAGATATTAAAAAGAAGCATATGATAGAAACAATTTTATTTTTAAGTTGGCAGTAGATTGAAACTTATTTAGATAGATCAGGGAGATACCTAAAGCAGGAGGAATCAAAGTTGGGAAGTTGTTGAGGGTAAGAACACGTTCTGCCAGGTAGGTGAGAGTGATGGAGGAGTGAAACTGGTTGAGGCTTTCTTCCAGAAGAAGTGGAGGACCCTAAAATCTTCTTAATGAGAAATGGAATTCTTGGTCTCTTGCACTTTTTAATTTGCATTATCTCTGTAGCTGAAACATCATATTCTGCATTCTGTTTCTTTTTTGCTCACCCACAACCTTGATGTACTTATGAATGGTATGACTTGCTTGGATAGCATGTGAAACAAAGCTTTACACTGTATCTCCGTACACGTGATAAAAATAAATCAGTATATATCATTATAGAGAATGTACGTCCATGACGACGATGAGGTCTGTTGGGACCAGGAAATTGGAATTTTGTCAAAATAGTGGAGGGCATTAAGGACCTGTCCCATGGGCATGCGACTCCATGCGGCAAGCACGACCTAACCGCAAGCTAACAGGGCCGGTCGCACCAGCATGTGGCTGCATGCGGAAAGCGCTACCAAATCGGAAGTGGGGGCCGCGCGGAGGTCGAGTGACGTCAAGACGGTGCGTATGGCAGCGAGGCGGTGCGCACGGCCTCAATGCGGCTGCCTCCGGCGTCGAGGCGGTGCGCACGGCCTCGAGGCGGCTGCGTCCAGCGTCGATGCGGCGCGCACAGCCGTCGTTGCGGTGCGCACGGCCTCGATGTGGCTGCGTCCGGCGTCGAGGCGGTGCGCACAGCCATCGATGCGGCGCGCACGGCCTCGATGCGGCTGCGGGGCGGCAGGCCGTTGCCGCACGGAATTTTTGAACAGTGTCAGTTTTTCGGAGCCCCGCGCGATGTCGGGACCAGCTCCGCACAACTCCATACGGCTCCGGCGATCGAAGTGGGACCGGCCCCGCGACCTCCGCGCGGCCCCCGCTTGCGGTTAGGTCGCGCCTGCCGCATGGAGGAGCATGCCCGTGGGACAGGCCCTTTAGAATGTGTGTAGGATGGTACCGAACAAGGGGAGACAGGATGAAATCAAAATATGAAGAGTCAAGTTCAGTGGGGCAAAAGCAGGCAGAAACAATGGCTCTGTCAGGGCAGTTCTGTTTATGGATCTTAGGGAAGATATTACATGACTAATAACCAGCAAACCCATGTGTTAGACAGAGTTAAATGATCTTGCAACTCATGGATCAGGTCAGGCTTCTGGAGTCCAAGCAGTGATCTATCGTAGCCTTCTCCTGACATCACTACTCTCAAAGAGGACAGTCTACAGCCAATTTGATTCAATCGCTGTGATATCAAGACATGGCTGACAGTTCAGAATACAGCAGAGGCTACGTGACCAGGCAACATCCCAGATATTGTACTGAATACAGGTGTTCCAGAAATAGCCAATCTGCCCACTGTTTTGGCTACAAGCCAGAGGTCAGAGGCTGAGTATTTGCAGTGTGACTCACCTGTTGACATCCCCAAACCTTTCCATAATCAACAAAGCACAAGCCAGGAGTGTGATCCAAAACTCATGAAATGCCTGGATATGCTGCTCCGGTGGCAGTGCTGAAACTCAGCATTACCCAGGACACCTTGAATACTCAAAACACCTTGAGTATCCATTGCTTCCCCACTAATGTGCTGTGACTGCATTGTGTGTCATCTACAAAATGTACTGCACTTTTTCACCTGGCTACTTTGACAGCACCTGCCAATCACTTAGACTAAGAACATGTGCGTGACCAGGGCGCCATCTGCAGGTTTCCCTGTAAGTTGTACACCTTTCTGATATATTTCAAGATACAAGATACAAGATACATTTATTTGTCACATGTACCAATTGGTACAGTGAAATGTGTGGTCGCCATACGAATAATAAAGAGCACAGAACACGATAGTTTTTAAACACAGACAGCCCCACACAGCGGGATGAAAGTTTCCCACTGTGAGGGAAGGCTCCAAAATTCAGTCATCCTCCTCTGTTGTCCTCCCGTGGTCGGGGGGTTCCCGAACCCCCACTGTCGCCACTACAGGCAGCCCGATGTTCAGGCCCGCTCGCCGGGGTGATGGAAGTCCGACGTCGGGACTGGAGGACATCCTCCGCGGCTTGGACATCCGAATCGGCCACCTCCTACCGGAGTCCGCGGCTCCCGAAGTCCACAGGCCGCGCTGGGCGGAGATTCAATGCTGGCGGCCCTCGGCAAAGGGCCCCAGGACTCCGCGATGTTGAAGTCAGCGCCGCCCGCATTGGAAGCTCTTCAAACAACAGCTCCGCGATGTTGAAGCAGCAGGCCCAACATTCCGGAGCTTCAACGCCGATCCCAGGTAAGGCATCGCCCGCTCCACGGTGAATCCAGCGCTGTGCCGACGCTGCTGGAGGTCCGGGTCCCCAGCAGGAAAGGCCGCTCCAATCCAGATGGTAGGCCGCGAGGAGGGGGGCGAGGACGCGACTCGGAGAATAGACGCGTCCTCGCCAGGAAGTGACTGGGGAACGGTTTCCCCTTTACCCTACCCCCCTCCCCCACATAGAAAAGTTAAAGAAACTAAAGAAACATACTTTTAAAACTAACTAAAAATTAAAAAAAGTTAGAAAAACAAACAGACTGTAGGCAGAGGCTGCCTGCAATGCGGCGCCCCTAGTGGCATGTTTCACAACTCCTTCAACATTGCTGGGTCTAAATCTTGGAAATCCCAATAGGATTGTGTGAATATCTTCGCCAGAGGACTGCACGGATTCTAGGTGTCAGACTATCACCTCTTTAAGGGCAAGGAGCAATCAATAAAATATTGAAAAATGAATAATGAGATGAAGAGAGCGGCACAGTGGCACAGCTGGAGACCCGGCATTAATCCTGACCTCAGGTGCTGTCTGTAATGAATTTGTACGTTCTCCCTGTGACCACATGAGGTTCTTCCGGGTGCTCCGGTTTCCTCCCACATCCAAAAGATGTGCAGGATTGTAGATTATTTGTAAATTGCCGCTAGTGTGACTGTAGAGAGTGAGTAAGTGGGTGACATAGAACCAGAGTGAACAGGTGATCAGCATGGACTCAGTGTTTCCATGCTGTATCTCTAAACATTTAAAATCTGCATCCACCTTTATTAAAACGTAATAGTTCAAATATTGAAGATTCTTCATTACCGGTGACCTTGAATCTACACATAGCTGAAACAGCACTGAGGGTTCCTACTAGAACTGGATTATGATAGTTTGGGGCCCTGTGTAGCAAGACTATTTGGGATCAGTCCACTTGCACCCATAACCACAGAACCATAGGTATTTTTGGCACAGGAGGAGGCCATTTGGCCCATTGTGCTCATGACAGCTGTGACCCTGTTCACACTCCCTTTGACATGAAAACATTTAGTAATCAAAAAAGGCTTCAATAAGAACAGGTTAGTTCAATGGTTTTTTGAACGATCAGGAACTATTTGTTAACGCCTTGAAATGATAATTATGCACCTGCTGATTGTGCTTTCTATTTACTCCATTCTCTTTGAAACATGGTGGGTGGACAACAAACTTGAAATGATATGCTAAAAACATTACAGGGGATAATTAGAATATCTAACAACTTGGGGACTTGGTAACAGAATTTTAATGTGTTTTTTTAGACTAACTCTAAATATTAACAAATCTTGTTCTAACTGCTTCTGCATTCCCATCAAAATAGTGATCAATACTCAAAGCAATACATGAATATTTGTCTCTGATTACCGCTGTTAAACTGCCTTTCGCATCCTTTAATGTGACATCAACTACAATAATACAAAATAAAATCCTTATATGCACTAACCTGACATTTGTAATTTCTGAAATAAGCATCAACTAATGCTTAATTCTGGTATTTTCGGGTCTAAAGGTGGGCCAAAGTTTACAGTGAAAGAAGAATAAATATTGCAGAATTATGGTGAATTTATTGAGCAAACATCTGTTGTTGATTATCATAAGCTGTCCAAATAGAGATTTTTAAAATAATCTCTACAGAGCACTGGAGTGCCCATGTTTCGGACAATCATTCTGAAAATGTCTGGGAATGGTAAAGAGAATAAAATCTATACTTACTCATATCAAAGACATCTTTTATTGAGCTATCTTCACTGTTGTTTGATGACTCGCCGATCTCCGTACTGGAGCTGGGATCTATCTGCAATGTTGCCAGAGGCGTCAGATCCAGATGTTGAGTGTTAACATATGTTGGAGCTTCTCCACTTTTGGGTATGTGGAGTCTCATCTCAGGTTGAACATATAAATCACCGGAAGAGCCTATAGATTTCAAGGAAGGAATGTAAAGGAGGTCTAAGTCATTACAGAAATGCAAGGAGGCAGAAGTTAAATAACTTGGAAGACTGAGTCTATGGACATGTCGAAGAGGCAGCTACAAATTGGAAAATAGTCTGTCATCCATGATTTCTAGGTGATATAACTTTTATCAGTACATCACATTACAAAAGTGATGAGCACTTCCTAGACTTGTCTTTCTAATATCAGAAAATAAACTCTGATGGTGCCATGGAGCATTCTGGAATATTTTGTCAGCTTATAGACCTATTATTGACCTCTATTTTCAGAGAATGTATAGAGTCATACACCATGGAAACAGGCCCTACAGCCCACTTTACCCACTCCAATCAAGATTCCCCATCTACACTGGTCCCACCTGCCCAGGTTTGGCCCATATCCCTCTAAAGACATTTCCTATCCATCCCTATCCAAATGTCTTTAAAATGTTGTTATACTACCTGCCTCAACTACCTTCTCTGGCAACTCGGTCCATATATCTACCACAGGTATATGAGGAATGTAACACTATTTAAACCTCCATGAGGGAAAAAAATAAAAGGTTCTCAACCAGACTAAAAACAAAAAAAAACATCTTTGCCCTGAAGAAAATGTGAAATATTGTGCCTGCAATTCTCTATCAGCCCAATTCAAGCTTCAGGTTCTCCATCTTAGAATGAAGCTACACACCACTTTGCTTTGTTTCTGGTAGAAGTTAGTACCAATTAGTAGTCTAAACACTAGCTGCTAGAGGAACTTAATGGATCCGGCAGCATTAGTGGAGGGAATAGACAGATGACGTTTCAAGTCGGGGGCCCTTCTTAAGACTGAGGAAGGGTCTGGCCCTAAACGTTATCTGCCCATTCCCACCAGTTTGCTGCCTAACCCGCTGTTCTTTCAGCACTTTATGCTTTTCTCAAAATTCCTGCATCCACAGATTCTTGTGATTCTAATTAGTCTATTTAGTAACATTTAAACTGATGCAATAATCCAGCAGCTCATCTGCGAGCAAAGATTAAAGGCACTTGCAAATTAGAAAGAAACAAAGTAAACCCAGAAGTACAATGTACATTGAAATTCCTGACAAATATTTAAATAAATATCGGAAAATTATTCTTGTGGAATGAGTTGTAAAGATTTATAAATGTAATATGCCAAATACCAAACTATAAAATAAGAAAATTATTCATATCACAATTAATGCTGAGCTGTGTGAGGTCAGATTCCACCAAATATTACACTTAGCAGGGCAGACACACTCACAGGGAGCACAGGAATGGCAATTTCATTGATTATGCAGATCAGATTGTATAATCCTGCTGTTTGAGCATATGTTTCCACAATGAAAATATACAATAACACAGTCATACTTGTGATATTCTACATGGATCAACCATACAATCTTATAGCACAGAAAGGGTCCTCGGCCACATCATATTTGAAAATGTTCTTTAATTATGTTCTTTAATCAGTGAAGAATCAGTTCTTTAATCAGTGAAGAAAGCGAATGACATGTTGGCCTTTATAACAAGAGGAATCGAATATAGGAGCAAAGAGGTCCTTCTGCAGTTGTACAGAGCCCTAGTGAGACCACACCTGGAGTATTGTGTGCACTTTTGGTCCCCTAATTTGAGGAAGGACATTCTTGCTATTGAGGGAGTGCAGCGTAGGTTTACAAGGTTAATTCCCGGGATGGCGGGACTGTCATATGCTGAGAAAAGGAGCAGCTGGGCTTGTACACTCTGGAGTTGAGAAGGATGAGAGGGTATCTCATTGAAACATATAAGATTGTTAAGGGCTTGGACACGCTAGAGGTAGGAAACATGTTCCCGATGTTGGGGGAGTCCAGAACCAGGGGCCACAGTTTAAGAATAAGGAGAAAGCCATTTAGAACGGAGACGAGGAAACACTTTTTCTCACAGAGTGGTGAGTCTGTGGAATTCTCTGCTTCAGAGGGTGGTGGAGGCAGGTTCTCTGGATGCTTTCAAGAGAGAGCTAGATAGGGCTCTTAAAAATAGCGGAGTCAGGAGATATGGGGAGAAGGCAGGAACGGGGTACTGATTGGGGATGATCAGCCATGATCACATTGAATGGCGGTGCTGGCTCAAAGGGCCGAATGGCCTACTCCTGCACCTATTGTCTATTGTCTATTGTCTATTATCAAGGTCAAATCCAGCTATGTAACAAACAACCCAATCAATCTCATCTTCGTCATCAAAGTATGAAAGGTGTGGTCAACGGTATTATTAAGCAGCATTTACGCATCAATAAACTGCTTAACAACCGTTTGAGTTTCAGCAGAACCACTCGACTCAAGACCTCATCATCTCCATGTCCAAGCATAGACCAAAGACCAGAGGCGAGGCAAGAACGTCTTCACAAGGCATGAGTGTGGCATCAAAAATTCAATTCCATTCACAACTCAACAAAAAAAGAAGCAGTCCATGCTTACAAGCTTTAAAACTCAGACATTTAGGCATGGGCCGATGTGGCAAGTACCATTCACACCACACAAGTGTCAGGCACTGGACAAGAGAGAGTCTAAACACTTACCTGAGGATCTTAACATTGCTGAACTCCCTGTGATCAACATCTGTGTGCCTATCATTGACCAGAAGCTTAATTGAGCCAAACACATAAATGTTGTGTCTACAAGAGCAGTTCAGAGGTAGGGAATAGTGTGGGAGTGACTCATCTCCTGACATACTAAATCCATTCCACCACCTGAAAGCAGAGTGTAATGGAATATCCTCCACTAGTCAACAAGAGTGCAACTCTAAGAAAATCCAAGCTCAATACCAAAGATCTTAGAGCTCTAAGATCTTTGCTCAATACCATCAAGGACAAAACAACTCGCATGATGCCATCCACCCTAAACATTCATTCATTCTATTCACCACCAGTACAGTGTGGCTGCAGAGTATACCATCTATAACATGTATTGCAGTTACTCATTTATGCTACTTTAATAGCACTCTAATACCAAGAAGAATAATGGTTTCTGGCATATCACACCTTGAGGTTCCCTTTGAACTCACTCACCATCTTGACATGGAAATGTATCGTGTGTCTAACTCTCCCCAATTTCATGGTGGATAATCAGCATCAGATGAAGAAAGTCCTTTACCACAACCTTCTCACAGGTTTCTAGAGATTGATAATGTATGCTGACCTTGTCAGTGATACCCACAACCCCAATAGTGAATAAATAAAAAATCCCTCTCCTGTGCTTTTTTCCCATAGTTCTGTGATAATTTACATTTCACATGGTTTCATTTCCTTTTGAAAACTATATGTTTGCTCCACCCTTTCAGACAATGTATTCTCAGACTAAAGCATAAATAAGTCTTTCTCATCTTGCCTGTTGTTCTTCTTGTTTAATTTCCCCATGGACTGCTCTTTTTTTTAAACCTATAACTTTCTACAGCTGCACTATGTATCTGGAACTGTAATCCTGGTCTTTGTCACTCTGTTGTCCCACTAGTGGAAGGATTTTTCAATTAAATCCACCTTGTCTTTGCAACGCTTCCTTGCTTTCAAACCTCTGCCCAAAATCTACCCAAGATTTTGGTCATTCATTTTAACAATCATCTTTGGTTTAAAATGCAGATCAGAGTCTTCGTAAATATATCTAAATTAAAGATACTGTATAAATAAAAATTATTCTTACTGTACAATCGTTCAATAATATTAAACAGAGTTAGCAGGTACAGCAGAAATAAAGTAAAATGTAACCAAAATATTTGTTAGTCCACAGCTGGGGTACTACTTCCAGTTTTAAACATTCCAGTAAAGGCATTAGAGCCTCGGACAACATAAAGTATAAATTATGTTGATGGAAATGGGCGAGTAAAGCAAGACTCCAGGGAAATATGAAATATTGGACATGTTTCTATGTGAAGGCAAAGGTAAGATTTATTAAGGGTTTTTTTGGCCATATTTTTGATATGTTTTGATATAGTGATTAGAAAAAAAAGAATCTAGATACATCAAGACTGAAAATCTTTAAACTGCTTTGGCAAAAATAAGAATACCTGTTAGGAATATTTTTTATATACAGAGGGTTGCATAAGTATGAAATGCCTTGCCATAGAGATCAGTTTAGAGGAAATAGGATAAAGACTTGAATTACAGTAAAATACAAGGGTATGAAGATAAACTAGTAACTCGGGTTAGTAAGGATGACTCTTGCAAATAGCCAGCACAGATATGATGGATCAAGTGACATCCTATTGTGTTGTTTTCATATTTTCGCAATATGCACCAACTCTGTTGATGAAGGGTTATCTTGTGTTTTCAGAGCAAAAATGAATGTCAGACAAGGCAAATTCTCCCAATAATTTGGAGATGAATTGGTGTATTTTAGCACAATTTACAACATCACATGGTGTATTTACATGGTGTATTTACAAATGAACACTTCCATGGAGAGCTAAAGAAAATTCATTTGCTGAATGAGGAAGTGACACGGATATACTCTGATGCTATCATCAACAAGAATATCTTGGAAGCTGCCTAACTGGAGGATTGTTTTGCATTATATTTACTAGCTTTTGTTGCACATGCACCAAGTGACTCTAGTTATTTTCTGAAGTGTTATTTATTTACCAGATCTGTCGAGCGCATGTCTCCAGTCTTCACTGTGATCCTCGCCCAGGTGCTGGCCTTGATAGTAGCTTTGATCTTGTCCAATGGTCAACACTGGCTACAGTAACAAAGTAAAATTGTTCAACGTTAAGGGTTCCAAGCCTAAAATAACAGAGCAAGAAGATTAAAAGAATGCAAACATTTCTCTATTTGGAATGATGTTTGCAAGTGGGAATTAGCCAGAGTTTTATATAATTGCAACATAACTTCCGTAGTTGCATTCCAATCTCTCTGAAATATTCTACTAGCTTTCTAAATTTGATTCTGTCACCTTTCACTTAGTTTCAATGATTCCTACATTTTACCCCCAAATTTTCTCCCCAGAGTACAAGAAGTGTTGGAGAACATGAAAGCAATTAGGAGGGCAAAAAGAGGACATGAAATGGAGCTGGATGGCAAGGAAAAAGAAAAGTCTAAAAGATTCTGCAGGTATATTAAGAGTAAGACCAGGGCTTGGGAAAGATCTGTATGGTTATTTTTGCACAGAGACACAAGAGATGGGGAAATATTAAATTAATGCAGAGGAGAAGGTCATGGAAGCTAAGGAGTTGAGGCATAGGAGTTGAGAAGTTTTAGATCAGATATGAATTACCAAAGAGACGATATAGATGGCTTTAAAACACAGTAAGGTGGATAAATTTCCAGGGCCTGACCAAGTGCTTATGTTATTTTGTATGTTTTTCTGAGACAGCACAAAGAGTAGATGGTGGGAAGTTTGGTCTGTGTGATGGACTGGGCTACAGTGCATTCAGAAAGTATTCAGACCACATTTTCCATATTTTGTTACGTTACAGCCTTATTTTAAATTGGATTAAATTCATTTTTTTTATCATCAATCTACACACCGTATCCTAGAATGAAGAAGCGAAAACAGGTGTTTAGAAATGTTTGCAAAGTAATTAAAAATAAATAACTGAAATATTACATTTACATAAGTATTCAGACCCTTTGTGATGACACTCAAAATTTAGCTTAGTTTAATCATGTTTCCATTGATTATCCTTGAGCTGTTCTGACAGAGCTCCAGAATTCTTCTGTGGAGATGGGAGAACATTCTAGAAGGACAACATTATCTGCAGAACACAACCAATCAGGCCTTTATGGTAGATTGGCCAGACGGAAGCCACTCCTCAGTAAAAGGCACATGACAGCCCACTTGGAATTTGCCAAAAGGCATGAGAAACAAGATTCTCTGGTCTGATGAAACCAAGATTGAACTCTTTTGCCTGAATGCCAAGCATCATGTCTGGAGGTAACCATGCTCTGCTCATCACCTGGCCAATACCATACCTACGGTGAAGCATGGTGGTGGCAGCATCATGCTGTGGGGATGTTTTTCAGCGGCAGGAACTGGGAAACTAGTCAGGATCAAGAGAAAGATGAATGGAGCAAAGTACGGTGAGATCCTTGATGAAAACCTGTTCCAGAGCATCCTGGACCTCAGACTGGGGCGGAGGTTCACCTTCCAACAGGACAACGGCCCTAAGCACACAGCCAAGACAACGCAGAAATTAACATTACCGGTCGGTTATCCTTGGTTCTGAAAACTACTGCTTATGGGGTTTTTTCCCCAATGAGCCAACGAAATTCACCGGTCAGCACCGGATACAACCTACAAGAACCTACGATAACCTTCGACCTCCTGGCAAACCACTACCACTGCGCCCACGGCACGTGAATTCTCGGTACTCTCCATGGCGGCTTCATTCTAGTCGCCGCTAATTTTTCAACATGTTGAAAAATTCGCGGTGACCATAATGAGGCCGCAACTAGTTCCCAGAATGCGGGAACTCGTCACAACCACGAAGGGGACTACCCGGCAACCACCCGCGAACATATGGCGACCATGTGGTGACCGCATAGTCTCCTGCAGTCACCTAAAAAGTCGCCTAAGTGGGACAGGCCCATAAAGGGGCTGAATACTTATGTAATGTGATATTTCAGTTATTTCTTTTAAATTACTTTGCAAACATTTCTAAACACCTGTTCTCACTTTTTTATTATGGGGTATTGTGTGTAGATTGATGATTAAAAAAATGAATTTAATCAATTTTAGAATAAGGCTGTAACGTAACAAAATGTGGATAAAGTGAAGGGGTATGAATACTTTCTGAATGCACTGTACATCTACACCTCTACAATTTCTTGCTGTCTTGGGCAGAACTGGTCCCGAGTTGAACAGGTACTTCGGATCTGTCTTCACTAAGGAAGACACAAACAATCTCCCAGATGTACTGGAGGACAGAGGATCTAAGGGGGTAGAGAAACGGAAAGACATTTTCATTAGGCGAGAAATAGTATTGGGTAGGCTAATGGGACTGAAGGATGATAAATCCCCTGGGCCAGATGGTCTGCATCCCAGGGTCCTCAGGGAGGTGGCTCTAGAAATAGTGGACGCATTGGTGATCATTTTCCAATGTTCAATAGATTCAGGATCAGTTCCTATGGATTGGAGGATAGCTAATGTTATCCCAGTTTTCAAGAAAGGAGCGAGAGAGAAACCGGGGAATGACAGACTACTTAGCCTGACCGGTGGTGGGAAAGATGCTGGAGCCAATTATTAAAGAGGTAATAATGGGGCATTTGGATAGCAGTAAAAGGATTAGTCCAAGTCAACATGGATTTATGAAAGGAAAATCATGCTTGACTAATCTTCTGGAATTTTTTGAGGATGTGACAAGTAAAATTGATGAAGGGGTGCCAGTGGATGTAGTGTAACTAGACTTTCAGAAAGCCTTTGATAAGGTCCCGCACGGGAGACTGGTGACTAAAATTAGAGCACATGGTATTGACATGGATAGAAAATTGGTTGGCAGACAGGAAGCAAAGAGTAGGAGTGAACGGGTCTTTTTCAGAATGGCAGGCAGTGGCGAGTGGAGTGCCGCAAGGCTCGGTGAAGGGGCCGCAACTGTTTACCATATATATTAATGATTTGGAAGAGGGAATTAGGAGCAACACTAGCAAGTTTGCGGATGACACAAAGCTGGGTGGCAGTGTGAACTGTGAAGAGGATGTTAGGAGGTTGCAGGGTGACCTGGACAGGTTGAGTGAGTGGGCAGATGCGTGGCAGATGCAATATAATATAGATAAATGTGAGGTTATCCACTTTGGCGGCAAAAACAAGGGGGCAGATTATTATCTCAATGGGGTTAGGTTAGGTAAAGGGGAGGTGCAGCGAGCCCTGGGTGTCCTTGTACACCAGTCACTGAAAGTGGACGTGCAGTTACAACAGGCAGTGAAGAAAGCTAATGGAATGTTGGCCTTCATAACAAGAGGATTTCAGTATAGGAGTAAAGAGGTTCTTCTGCAGTTGTATAGGGCTCTGGTAAGACCACATCTGGAGTACTGTGTACAGTTTTGATTTCCTAATTTGAGGAAGGACATCCTTGTGATTGAGGCAGTGCAGCGTAGGTTCACGAGATTGATCCCTGGGATGGCGGGACTGTCATATGAGGAAAGATTGAAAAGACTAGGCTTGTATTCACTGGAGTTTAGAAGGATGAGGGGTATATCTTATAGAAACATATAAAATTATAAAAGGACTGGACAAGCTAGATGCAGGAAAAATGTTCCCAATGTTGGGTGAGTCCTGAACTTGGGGCCACAGTCTTAGAATAAAGGGGAGGACATTTAAGACTGAGGTGAGAAAAAATGTTTTCACCCAGAGAGTTGTGAATTTGTGGAATTCCCTGCCACAGAGGGCAGTGGAGGCCAAATCACTGGATGGATTTAAGAGAGAGTTAGATAGAGCTCTAGGGGCTAGTGGAATCAAGGGATATGGGGAGAAGGCAGGCATGGATTGTCACTATTGTGTGTAGGGTACTGTTAATTTGCGGGGATTGCTGGTCGGTGCAGATTCGGTGGGCCGAAGGGCCTGTTTCCGCACTGTATCTCTAAACTTAACTAAACTAAAATTATCATGGAGAAACTTTACCAGAGGGCACAGGATTGAGGTGAGAGGGGAGAAAGTTAAGAGAGAACTCAGGAGCATCTTTTTCATTTCCAATTGTATTTCCATAGCTTCTTTGATCAATTCAATAATGTTGATCAACCATTTAAAACTCATGGTGACTATGTTAATGTTTTTCTGTTTGATACTTTATGACTTTTCTTTCCTGCCTCAGTAATGATCTAAAGCTAAGGTGATCCTAATGTCAGTAAAATGTTGTAATTCCACTTTGCTTAGCCACAGAAGAGAAACTTGGTTCCTGCTCTTGATTACCAGTCAGCACACCTAGATTCTGTGGATGTTCGATATTCCCACTGTGGATTAATCAGCTATCATTCACGTTCTACTTCTACATGTCCTTGCAATTTAAAAGGAGGTCTTATGACCTATTGAATCCGTGCTGACTCATTGGACAATCCTATACCACCATCATCCACGAGGCAACAAACCCTACTAGTTCTACAACAATGCTGCTTAAAGATTAGCACATGAACAAAATTATTTGATCCAGATTCAGGGAAGTGATCGTACCCTAACATTTGAAATCTTGTTGGCCCTTGCTAAGGTAGTTTGACTCATAATAAACCACAGATTAAATCTATCCCATGCAGTACTCATGATACTCAAGGTAAATCAGATTTTGTTATTATTTATTTTTAAAGAAACTTAGAAAGTAGAAATACACTTGTAGAATTTCTTTTCTCTGCCATTCTGATATATTTTCTTTTTTAATTATGGTTTTAAATACGATGTTAGTACAGAATATACAGAAGTTACGTGAACATATTGCATTGCATTGAGAGCTGTTTTTAATCTTAAATTCAAGCATTAATAATCTTATTTGGGGTATGTTTCAGCAATCAAATATCACTTTTATAAATATTAAAGCTAAAATGATCTCACGGCCAAATAAGTAAATGTACTAACCTGGTTAGCATCAAAAGGATGTGCAGGCAGAATCTGATTCAATCCTGGCTGATGAACCTCTCTAAGTCGGGCATCAATAAACCTGCCAGGAGCAGGGACTTTCCCTGGAATACTGTTATAATAGGCATGTTCTGTTACCTTGTCATCTTCACCAAACCATAGTGATTCTTCCAAATTTGGCATTCTGCATGAATTTAGAAGATACTTGATTCATGGAACAAAGACAAGCACAATAACATCCTTATAACATCCCCACAAATAGATCAGAAATATCAGAAAACCAAGACCAGATATTTAGTGTCCTAAGGAAATGGGTTTTGCCGGAGTCTCTGAAAAATGATTTTACTTGTTACCGATTAGTTTGAAGCAGAAACTGGACCTTGATGCTGCTGTTTGGGTGGGAAAAGCAAAGCAAACCATTCAATCCTGTTCCTTCCAGTTGTTCAAGAATGCCTGAAATATATCTAGCCCTAAAATGGACTGGATGATATTTAGACACACCTGAGAACTACCTAAAGTTAGTTGGACCCCTTGAATATACTTCATTGTGACGTACCAATATTGACACCATGTCTGCTGGTGTCTTTCAGTTATAATCTGATCTAAACAGTAGTCATTCAAGAGTTCACTGGTTTGCCACTAAAGTGTTAAGTATGGTTTTTTACTTAACTTTACGTGTGATTGTGATAAACCAGAATCATCCTCTTACTCCATAATATTTTTCTGGGTCACTATAAGTTGACTTTCCATCCTCTCCCTTTATTTGCCCCTCAGGATCAAATTCATAACAACTGGTGAAAAACCTGGCTCAAACTGATCCTCTTTAAATTAACAATTGCCACATATCAGAAGCACATCGTTGAAAACCTATTTCCAGTTTGGTTGACACACAGGCCTCTTATTTACGTACAAAATCCCACCATTTAGTGTATTAGACAACCTGAGCAATAATCTCTCAATAAAAGTTGTTAGTAATGCAAGTCACACCTGGCTGAGTGATTCAATCAAATGGATCAGCGTTGTTCATTTTATCTTTTAGCAGAGCAAGGCTATTTTTTTATTAAGCATACGATTAACCTCTTAATGATGTAGAGTGATATTTGGAATTATATAGCCACGTCCTTAGTTATGGCAGCATATTTGACAAGCCTGTGATTGATTCCCTACCAATTAATATACAAAAGTAGTTTTCAGCAGCCTATGTCATATTATTCTCTTCCATTTAGAATTTTTTGAGGATATAACTAGTAGAGTGGATAAGGGAGAACCAGTGGATGTGTTATATCTGGACTTTCAGAAGGCATTCGACAAGGTCCCACATAAGAGATTAATATACAAACTTAAAGCACACGGTATTGGGGGTTCAGTATTGATGTGGATAGAGAACTGGCTGGCAGACAGGAAGCAAAGAGTAGGAGTAAACGGGTCCTTTTCAGAATGGCAGGCAGTGACTAGTGGGGTACCGCAAGGCTCAGTGCTGGGAACCCAGCTATTTATAATATATATTAATGATTTGGACGAGGGAATTGAATGCAACATCTCCAAGTTTGCGGATGACACGAAGCTGGGGGGCAGTGTTAGCTGTGAGGAGGGTGCTAGGAGGCTGCAAGATGACTTGGATAGGCTGGGTGAGTGGGCAAATGCATGGCAGATGCAGTATAATGTGGATAAATGTGAGGTTATCCACTTTGGTGGCAAAAACAGGAAAGTAGACTATTACCTGAATGGTGGCCGATTAATAAAAGGGGAGATGCAACGAGACCTGGGTGTCATGGTACACCAGTCATTGAAAGTGGGCATGCAGGTGCAGCAGGCAGTGAAGAAAGCAAATGGTATGTTAGCATTCATAGCAAAAGGATTTGAGTATAGGAGCAGGGAGGTTCTACTGCAGTTGTACAGGGTCTTGGTGAGACCACACCTGGAGTATTGCGTACAGTTTTGGTCTCCTAATCTGAGGAAGGACATTCTTGCCATAGAGGGAGAACAGAGAAGGTTCACCAGACTGATTCCTGGGATGTCAGGACTTTCATATGAGGAAAGACTGGATAGACTCGGCTTGTACTCGCTGGAATTTAGAAGATTGAGGGGGGATCTTATAGAAACTTACAAAATTCTTAAGGGGTTGGACAGGCTAGATGCAGGAAGATTGTTCCCGATGTTGGGGAAGTCCAGAACAAGGGGTCACAGTTTAAGGATAAAGGGGAAATCTTTTAGGACTGAGATGAGAAAAACATTTTTTACACAGAGAGTGGTGAATCTCTGGAATTCTCTGCCACAGAATATAGTTGAGGCCAGTTCATTGGCTATATTTAAGAGGGAGTTAGATGTGGCCCTTGTGGCTAAAGGGATCAGGGGGTATGGAGAGAAAGCAGGTACAGGATACTGAGTTGGATGATCAGCCATGATCATATTGAATGGCAGTGCAGGCTCGAAGGGCCGAATGGCCTACTCCTGCACCTATTTTCTATGTTTCTATTCAGGCAGCCTAATTTAAGGGCAATATTTGATAGACAAATGCCCTTACAAATTCTATGGTATGGCATAGCATTTTTGGTGGGAAGGCCTTGCAAAATGTAGATCAGGAATACTTTCACACACTAAATTTCCTTTGTGGGTAATTGCGGGAAGGGGACTCCAGCTGTGTGAGTGACTCCAGCTCTTTGGGGCAGGCTGGGAATATTCCCATAGACAAGATGTTGTCCTGTGTTTGTTGAACTGTGGAGCAGAACAATGCTTTAATTCCAAGCCCGTGTAATTGCTTTCCAGGTATGGTGGGGCCCAGGCATAATTTCTGCTATGTTGTATCATACCCCACCAGATTTCCCTAAAAATGAAATAGTTTAAAGAAGTTATGTCTTATCTGAGTACTGAAATTTTTCTGAACATTTATCCAGTTTTCACATTGGAAATCTAGCAGTGAAACACAATATTCTTCATTGATGTAGATGAAGTTTTATTTTGACTTCCTATCCATTGCAAGAGAAGTGTAGCTGAGCTTGGTGATTTCTTTGAGACCATGTCTTTGGAAGACTCTCTTTTAACATGCGTTGTAACATGTGACCTTAGCCCCCACATTGGATATCAACCCAGTTTTGTGTCAACACTTTGGTCACCATTCAAAAAGAGTAATACACTAATGAGCCAATGATCACCCCTTTCTCACATCACCACTCCCAGACATCTTGGTGGCTGAAGTCAGATCTGCTTTCACATGGGTCAACTCTCAGAAAGCGGGCGGCACAGATGGAGTCCCTAGGTTCAGAAAATTACGCGCCAATCAACTGTCCATAAACTTCGCCGATATCTTCAACATCCAACTTCAACAATCTTCATTCAGTAAGAATTAGTCATAACATTTCTTAGAGTGCCATGGTGACGTAGCGGTCGAGCTACTGCTTTACAGTGCCAGAGACCCAGGTTTTGATCCTGACGACGGGTGCTTGTCTATACGGAGTTTGTACGTTCTCCCCGAGACCTGCATGCGTTTTCTCCGAGATCTTTGATTTCTTCCCATACTCCAAACACATTCAAGTTTGCAGGTTAATTGGCTTGGTATAAATGTATAAATGTAAAATTGGCCCTAGTGTGTGTAGTGTGCGGGGATCGTTGGTTGGTGTGGACTCGGTGGGCCGAAGGGCCTGTTTCTGCGCTGTATCTTTAAACTAAACTAAAAATTTCCTCCACCATGACCCTCAACACTGGTGCCCCACAAGGGCACGTGCTCATTCCCTCACTCTGCTCCCTGTACACCCATAACTGTAATGGCCAAGAATAATGTCATCCGAAAAAAAGATGTTCACTGATGATACCACATTTGTTGGCCATTCCTACACAATGATATGACAAAGTATGGTGTCGGAACAAATACCATACGTTGACTTGACGATTGGACCAGTGTGTGTGTGTTGTGTGTCTCAAACTCCGCGCAAACTGCTCTGCTGCTCGGCCACCCTGCAACCCGACTCCCTCACCCTTAATGTCAGCAAGATGAAACAGTTGGTTATTGACCTAAGGAAGCATGGGGGTGAACTTAAACCTATACTCCTCAACAGAGCAGCTGAGCCAGAGTGGGCAGAGGGTTGCAGGGTGGCCGAGCAGCAGAGCAGTTTGCGCAGAGTTTGAGACACACACACTGGTCCAATCATCAAGTCAACGAGATCTAAACGACAGCTAACAATGAATAACCTGTGGAGGCAGGAACTGCAGATGCTGCTTTTTATGGAGGGAGGGAGTGACTGAAGGTAGGGGAAAGGAGGGGAGGGATTGGGGGAGGAGAGGGGAAAGATCCTGGGGAGGTGAGGAGGGAGAGTGGGGGGATTGAGGGAGAGGAAGGGGTAGGGAGGGAGAGGGGGAAAGTGGGGGATGAGGGGGAATAGAGGGAGTGGAGGGGGGAGTGTTCTGTTTCACAGAGACATGGCTCACCCCCAGCTCCCCAGACTCAGCGGTCCAGCCTGAAGGGTTCTCCATCCACCGTATGAACCGTACACTGGCATCTGGGAAAGGGAGAGGAGGGGGCGTCTGCCTCATGGACAACTCTGCGTGGTGCTCAGACGTGGCAGTCCTGTCCAACTCCTGCTCTCCACACCTCAAACATCTGACGGTGAAGTGCCGTCCCTTCTACCTTCCGAGGGAATTCAGCTCCATCATCCTGACCGCGGTCTACATCCCACCCCAGGCAGACGTCCATCTTGCACTGGAGGAGCTGCATGCCGTGGTCAACAAACACCAGACGTCTCACCCCGAGGCATTTACCGCCATTGCTGGGGACTTCAATAAGGCAAACCTAAAGAAATCACTCCCTAACTTTCACCAACATGTCTCCTGCTGCACCAGAGGACCAAACACCCTCGACCACTGCTACACCACCATCAAGAATGCCTATCGCTCTATCCCTCGCCCTCACTTCGGTAAATCCGACCATACCGCGGTGCTGCTTCTTCCTGCCTCCAGGCAGCAATTAAAGAGCGCACCCCCAGAGGTGAGGACAGTACAGAGCTGGTTGGGGGAGGCAGAGGAACAACTCCAGGACTGTTTGGAGTCTGTAGACTGGGCAATGTTCAAGGACTCGGCAACGGACTTGAACGAATACGCCACAGTCGTTACAGACTTCATTAAGAAATGTGTGGAGGACTGCATCCCTACAAAAACCTTCCGAATGTTTCCCAATCAGAAACATTGGATGAACTTTGAGATCCGCTCTCTCCTGAAGACCAGACACCGGGCATTCATGTCTGATGATAGAGTGGTCTACAAGAAGTCCAGATACGACCTTGGTAAGGCCATCAAAAAGGCCAAAAGGGACTTCTGCTCCAAACTGGAGGAAGAGACAGACGTTCGGCGGCTGTGGCAGGGCCTGAATGCAATCACCTCTTACAAGGCGAAATCAGGAGGCAGCTCGAATGTCGGTGAAACATCACTCCCTGATGAGCTCAATATGTTTTACGCACGCTTTGATAGGGAAAACACCGATGTGCCTTCCCGAGCCCCCATTCGCTGTGATGGTATTTCAGTCTCAGTCACAGAGGCCAACGTCAGGAAATCCTTCAGAGGGGCGAACCCTTGAAAAGCGCCTGGACCTGATGGTATACATGGTCGTGTTCTAAAAACCTGTGCGGACCAACTGGCTGGAGTTTTTACAGACATTTTCAACCTCTCACTTCTGAGGTCTGAGGTTCCCACCTGCTTCAAAAGGGCATCAATTATACCAGTGCCCAAGAAGAGTAAGGTGACGTGCCTCAATGACTATCGACCTGTGGCACTAACGCCTGTGATGATGAAGTGCTTTGAGAGGTTGATCATGGCGCAGATCAACTCCTACCTCGACAAAAACCTGGACCCACTGCAGTTCGCTTACCGCCACAACAGATCAACGGTGGATGCGATCTCGCTGGCCCTCCACTCCGCTTTGGACCACTTGGACAACAAAAACTCATATGTCAGGCTGTTATTCATCGATTACAGCTCGGCATTTAATACAATCATCCCCTCCAAGCTGGTTACAAAACTCGCAGAACTGGGTCTCTGCGCATCCCTCTGCAATTGGATCCTCGACTTCCTCACTCTCAGACCACAGTCTGTTCGTATTGGTGGAAATGTGTCAGACTCGATAACAATCAGCACGGGAGCACCTCAAGGCTACGTGCTCAGCCCCCTGCTGTACTCACTCTATACTCATGACTGTGTAGCCGGTCATAGTGCGAAATCCATCATCAAGTTCGCTGACGACACCACTGTTGTGGGACGTATCACTGATGGGGATGAGTCAGAGTATAGAAGAGAGATCGAGCAACTGTCCATATGGTGCCAGCACAATAACCTGGACCTCAACACCAGCAAAACCAAGGAACTGATTGTGGACTTTGGAAGGAGTAGGATGGTGACCCACAGTCCCGTTTATATCAACGGATCGATGGTTGAAAGGGTCAAGAGCTTCAAATTCCTGGGCGTGCACATCTCTGAAGATCTTTCCTGGTCCGAGAACACTGATGCCATTATTAAGAAAGCACATCAGCGCCTCTACTTCCTGAGAAGATTACGGAGAGTCGGTTTGTCAAGGAGGACTCTCTCTAACTTCTACAGGTGCACAGTAGAGAGCATCATGGCTTGGTTCGGCAACTTGAGCGCCCTGGAGAGGAAAAGACTACAAAAAGTAGTAAACATTGCCCAGTCCATCATCGGCTCTGACCTCCCTTCCATCGAGGGGATCTATCGCAGTCGCTGCCTGAAAAAGGCTGGCAGTATCATCAAGGACCCACACCATCCTGGCCACACACTCATCTCCCTACTATCTTCAGGTAGAAGGTACAGGAGCCTGAAGACTGCAACAACCAGGTTCAGGAATACCTACTTCCCCACAGCCATCAGGCTATTAAACCTGGCTCGGACAAAACTCTGAACTTTAATAGCCCATTAACTGTTATTTGCACTTTATCAGTTTATTTATTCATGTGTGTATATATTTATAGAATGGTATATGGACACACTGATCTGTTTTGTAGTCAATGCCTACTATGTTCTGTTGTGCTGAAGCAAAGCAAGAATTTCATTGTCCTATCAGGGACACATGACAATAAACTCACTTGAACTTGAGTGGGGAGGGGGTGGTAGGGAGCAGGGAATAGAGAGGAGGGGGAGTGGGGGGTAGGGAGTGGGGAATAGAGGGAGGGGAGGGGGAGTAGGGGGTAGGGAGGGGAGAGGAGTTAAGGAGGGAGGAAGGGAGTGACTGAGGGTCGGGGAAAGGAGAGGGAGGGAGAGGTGAGGGAGGGATTGGGGAGGAGGAGAGGGAAAGAAGAGGGAGGGTGAAGAGGAAGGGGAGGGAGTGCTGGGGGATGAGCGGGAATGAGCCGCACCTGCGCAGTTGGGGACTATGCGTGAGTGGTGTAATATTGCGTTGGGGGGAAGGGTTGCATTGGGGGAACGGGTGAGTGGTGGAATATTGCATTGGGAAATGGGTTGCGTTGGGGGACCAGGCCTCCCATGTGACAGGGACCCAACGGGTCCCACAGTCTAGTTGTATTTTAAAATTATTTTGTACTACTCGTTTCTTACACCCTTTTTGTACAAAAATCTTCCACCCAAAACGGTGTTTTGCACATGTAATATTTACGGTTGTATTTATTATTGCCAAATGTATAATGTTTGTTCTATGTGCTTAACACGAACAGAGTATTTCATTGAACCCTGGTGTAGATAATAATAAATTTATCTGAGCACCTGTGCACTGATATTATAAAAACACCAAGGGAATTAAATTCATATTGGCATTATTTTCAATTCCAACAACTGTGAAATCCATGACAGGAAAAATGTACCTAATGCCTTGTTACTTCTCATTAAAAAAAAATTACGTGTCATCTGTTGAGACAATGGAGAAATAAATGTCATTACAGTGATAATTTTCTGACTCCAAGCTCCCAGCAGGAGTCCTCATTTGCCAGGTGCACACTTCAGATTTTTAATTTAATTGTTTATCCAATAAGTTATAGCAAAGAGTAAATTTGGCCGATTGCTTCCATGCCAAACTAATAACTCCTAGCTAAAATTTCTCAGATCTGTCAACTACCTCATAAATTTTCCTTGTTCTTTCCTTAATGTTATCATGATCTTACTGTTATCTGGTGATTAAAATTTAGCATAGTATTTTTTGCTGTGGCCTGACTCACGTTTTAGCCTTTTTGACTTTACATGTAATGTTGTGTCTAATAAAGTAACCCATATGGAGACACAAGAAACTGTAGATGATGGAATCTTGAACAAAAGTTGGAGGAATTGTAGGTCATGAAGCAACTACGAAGGGAATGGACAGATAATGTTTTGGCTGTGTCTCAAGATGGATCTCGATCAGAAATATCCTCTGTCCATTTCTCCACAGTTGCTGTTTGACCCACCTCCTGAGTGGTGAGTTCCTCCAGCACTTTATTTTTGCAAAAGTATCCATCTTAACCATCAATCTACCTGGACTGATGTTTTCAGGAATCCATAAATATCTACTTCCAAGTCTCTCCATTTGCATCTGAATTTGCTGTTCCAAATATATTAACTCATGTTTCTCTGAATTGCTTTCCCATTGTACCAACCTGAAAATCGTACCCAACATTTGTTCAAGAAATTTAATATAATTAAGAGATTGGTAAAAAGTCAGAGCAAAACACAAAGTACTGGAGTAACTCAGCGGGTCAGGTAGCATCTGTGGAAGGAATGGATAAGCAACATTTCCGGTCAGGACCCTTCTTCAGACTGACTGTAGTCAAGGGGGAAAAACTTAAACAGAGGTGGAGGTCAGACAAAGCCTGGTAAGTGATAGGTGGATACAGCCGAGGGTTGACACAAAATGCTGGAGTAACTCAGCAGGACAGGCAACATCTCTGGATAGAAGGATTGGGTGACCCATTCCTTTTATCCAGAGATGTTATCTGTCCCGTTAAGTTACTCCAGCATTTTTTAATCTATCTTTGGTTTAACCAGCATCTGCAGTTCCTTCCTATACAAATGAGGGTTGTTTGATTGGCAGATGGGTGGAGTTAGTGCGAAAGGCTGGAGATGAAATGGAGATAAAAGAGTGTCAGATGTGGGGAAAAGCCCAGGGAAGGGATATAGGTGGAAGAGGGTTGCCGGAGGGAGGGGAAGAAGGGCGAGATAGTGGGAAAATTGTGTGCACACTGAAATGGGGGGACAGGAATGGGTAGAATTCAAAAGAGCGAGGGAATAGGGTGGTACTACTTAAAGTTGGATAATTGAACATTCATAGCATTGGGTTGTAAATTACCAAGCTTGGAAAATTAGGTGCTGTTCCTCCAGATGTTAAAAAGTCATCTGCTTTAAACACTAATTTTGTTTTTCTCTCAAAAGTTGTCTCATAATATATGGAAACTTATTCTAAAACTAAAATCAATAAAATTTTCCCAAATGTATCATCAATTTGTGATAAATGTCAATCTCAAGAAGCCACTATAGCGCACTCATTTGTTTTCTGTACAAAAATTCAAAAATATTGCATTGAAATTTTTGAAATCTTTACAAAATTATTTAAAATTAAACTGATACCCAAAACAGAATGGATTATCTTCGGAACAACGGAAGATAGTCCAGAACTAAATGTGTTCCAAAAGAAATTAATAGACTATGGGTTAATAACCGGAAAAAAGTTAATCCTAAAATTCTGGAAAAACGCTCCAATACCAACTATAAACATGTGGATTTCAAATATGTTCGAAACATTACACCTAGAAGAGATAAGACTCCTCCTGGCAGGTAAACCAGATCACTTCCACCTGACGTGGTCTGCATTTATAGAATTATTACAAGTATAGGGTGCAAAAGTACTTAAAAAAACTGAGGTCAGGTAAGGGGGGATGAAAGCTGGAGAGTTGGTATGTCCCATTTGCGTGATGCTTTCAAAAAAGTATTTGTTTTTCTCTTTTCTCTCTTTCTCTTTTTTCTTCTTTTTTAGGGTCTATTTCTTAACTCTTTCTTTTTGCTTTTAATTTCTTTCTTATAGGGTCTTTGTTTTTTGTTTTTTTTGTTGTCACGTTTTTTACACTTTCACTTTTTTCCTTCACTTTCTTCTTTCTCTCAATCTCATTCTTTCCCTTTATTAGTGTAAAAAATAAACGTACATTAATTGTAATAAGATATGTGACGAGTACTAATGTAATTGGTTGTAATGTAATGTACTTCTAATAAATAAAAATTAAAAAAAATAATAATAATAATGTATGGAAACAATCAATGTCATCACTATTTTCTGCTAAATCGTGATCAAACAAGAAATAAGTAAATAAATAAATATATATCCATTGGTAGTCTATATGAAGAAATGCAGAAATGGTTCTTTCAATTAAAAAAATGTCTTATCAGATTAATATCTGCAACTGTGTCTAGCCATAACAACAATTCTATACATATCAATTATATTACATGTCCTATTATTCAGCTATTATCCCAGGAACCCGATCACCAGGCAGTGACAGAGAGACAATAGTTGAAAGATTATTGCAGAAGGGTTGGTTGGTGATGCATTATTATGTTCACATAAGCTGATACTAAAGAGCACAATCTAATAATTTCTACTGTCATGGTAACTGATTGAGAAAATGAATCATGATTTTATGCAATTGAATTTTTTTTTTTTTTAAGAACTGACTTTTCAAGCCCACGCAATGTTCTTTTAAATGTGATAAATCTTATTCATGAGCTATGCATTGGTACTGCCCTATAAATGTTTTAATCTTTCCAAACTCTTTCTAAAAGAAACTTAGATCAATGCCTCAGTATGTAACTGATAACTTAAGAGATTCTGATGTTCCAAATCTAATACCAACATAAAAATAATTTGCCACACCACAAAGATCTACTCCAATTTCTTAACATCATCGTTGTGTCAGATGCTGTGATCACCAAATCCACGTCAAAATCCACCTAGTCCAGCAATGACCTTGCAGTCTGGAAACCCGCAGTCCTTCCCTCGTCCTTTTGGCAATTCCTCAGTCTGAGGATGATCTTTTCCATGGTTCACTGATAGATCTTGAGGTGCCTTGGTAATCTGAGAGGCACAGGTATCTTCAAACATTGTAGATGTTTCCAAATCAGCAAAAGGAAGTAAATTGTGGGGTTTGGAGATCAATTATTACTGTGCCTGAACAGGGAATTCCAGGAAGTATTCAGTAAGCTTCAGTTATCTTTACCTGCGTCAGCAATGACATTTCCACCAGTGGGGATATTTGCAGATAATTGTGTGATATTCAATTTTACTTCAGAGTCACGTGAGTGACTACGTGAAGAACCCCGCCAGTGCGCCTGCGCATCATTACGTCAGACGCCTTGACGCAAACGGACGTGAGGAGCAGAGCTCCTCCAGTGGTTTGTAGTTTTTACAACTACAAGGTAAGTAGAAACTTTTAAAACTATTTCTAGGTCCGTTTACTGTGGGTCTATGGGATTTTTCCACAGACGCCATGGAAAGAACGGGCAGGGGGAAGAGGCGTGCGATTCAGCCGGCAGAAAGTCGGGAATCTCCGGGTACAAGCCAGCCACCTCTAACCCCGGTACAGTCGCCAGCGGTGAGCATAGCGACTGTGGACCTGGGGCTGATGAAAACTCAGTCAGCGCCTGTCGGGCGAAAGGCCAAGTTTAAATCCAGACGGCCCACGGACGAAGAGTCCCAGGCAATGGAAGCTCCAGGGCTAGATACTGCCTTTGTGTGTATTAGCCAGATGGAAAGCCTTCTGCACAGGCTATTGGAGCAAAGTACACTCAGGGAGTGTACTGAAATACCAGCTGCTGGAAGCAGCCTAACAGCACCTGGCACAGGGCTGATGAAATGCACCCTCAGAGATGAGGAGAGTGCTATGGGTCATGAAAGTTCAGACCCCGACTCTGACGGTGAGGCTATACAAGGTGAAGAACTGCAGATACCAGATATTCCACCACTGGCAGTACGATTTGCTGCCCCGTCAGGGTCAGGAGAGCCACTAGGAGATGAGCTGGCCTCCTTAATAAATTACTTGGTTTTGCATCAGCTGGAACAGCAGGAGATGGATGATACTGCAAAAAAAGCATGAGACTCCAAGCAACTGTGTGTTGCTGAAAGCACCAGCAGTGAATCAAATCATCTGGAATCAATTGAGTATGACTATGAGAACTCAAGAATTAAAATTGCAGAGAATATTAAAGCTGCTGGGTTCTGGAATTACTGCTTTTGCCAGAATAGCAGAAAAAAGCCAAGAGATGTCGGAGTTACATCAGGAAGCACTAGGGTTGCTATGCAGCTCCCACTTCGAGGTCAACTGTCTGAGGAAAAGTGTTATACGGCCTACTATGAATCCAAAATTCGCAGCACTCTGCAAACCAAGTAATATACAATTACCCAACTTACTCTTTGGAGAGGATCTCGGGAGACGTATTAAAGAGTTGTAAGATGAAGCGAAAACAGGATTGATGAAGACATCAATGGTTGTAAAGTCTGTAAAGAGGAAGTATCCTTTCAGACGTCATACGGATCCTGGACCAAGTCGCTCATCAACGCAGGGACGTAGTTGGCGGCCTGCAGCGGGAGCAAGAACCAGTGGGCGTGCTTCCGGGAGAACCCAGGAATCTCAGGGTACTCAAATGAGTCAAGAGGTAGGTGGACCTGGTTCTCATGGGAACATACTAACTGGATTAAGTCCAAAAGTTGGAGGCAGGTTACATTTCTTCTATAATAATTGGAAGAAAATTACTTCAGATGTGGTAATCCTGAATAATATACAAGGATTTCGAATTGAATTCAATCCAAATTATGATTTGCCTGTTCAGCATGTTCCTAGCCGAACTCTCCACTTTGTACAAAAAGAAGTGATGGAGGTTCAGGTCGCACTTGAAACCCTATATAAAAAAGGGGTTATTGAAAAATCAGTCTACCAAAGTCACCAATTTGTGTCAAATATATTCCCTCGTTCAAAAAAGGATGGAGGATGTAGGATTATTCTAGATTTGACAAATCTGAATCCTTTTGTGCAATTTAGACATTTTAAAATGGAGACATTTGTGACTGCCAAAGCTTATTTCAGAAGCATGTTATATGGCAACTATAGACTTGAAAGATGCATATTATTCAGTGTCTGTTCATTCAGAAGATAGGAAGTATCTTAAATTTAAATGGATGAACCAGTTGTGGCAGTTCAAAGCTCTGCCTAATGGGTTAACGTCTGCACCCAGAATATTCACAAAATTGTTAAAACCAATTCTGGGCTTGCTGAGAAGCCAGGGGCATGTACTAATGGCATACTTGGATGATGTTTTGATTATAGGAAAGACAAAACAGTCAACTGCATCTGTTGCAGTTGTGAAATCAACTTTTGAAAGTTTGGGGTTTCTAATTCATCCAAAGAAATCAAGGTTAACACCATGTACCTCTATTAATTATTTGGGGTTCACAATTGATTCAGTCCAAATGAATATTACTTTGCCCAGGGAAAAAAATGGTGGTTTGATTAAAGATTGCAGTAATCTCCTAAACGAGCAAAAACCTTCAATTAGGCAGGTGGCTCGTGTACTGGGAAAATTAGTAGCAGCATTCCCAGCAGTCCAATTCGGACCATTACATTATCAACAGC
Source organism: Malacoraja senta (assembly GCA_038087875.1). Classification (NCBI taxonomy): domain Eukaryota; kingdom Metazoa; phylum Chordata; class Chondrichthyes; order Rajiformes; family Rajidae; genus Malacoraja; species Malacoraja senta. The sequence goes on from JAXLNO010001511.1 coordinate 85,280, forward strand.
TGCAGAGACTTAAAGAACAGGCACTGAGAATGCATGTTGGTCATTTTGATAGAACCATGCAACTAACAACAAATGCTGTTTCTGATCTACAGTGGTGGATTCTACATGTCTCAAGCAGTTCAGGCAAAGTGCTGATTGAACAACCTTCCATGATATTACAAACTGATGCCAGTGCACTAGGATCGGGTGCCACTGACTTAACATCTAGCTGCGGAGGCAGATGGAATCAGGAAGAGTCATTGTTACTGCAGACATGGGGAATTACTATTTGGAGCTTCTAGGGTGTTTCTATGGGCTCCAAGCTTACTGTTCTAACACAACTAATAAGCATGTTCAAGTTCAAATTGATAACACAACAGCAGTTGCCTATATTAATCATATGGGTGGAATCAAGTCGGTGTCATGTGACAAAATGGCTAATCAAATTTGGTCTTGGTGTATTGAAAAGAATATTTGGATTTCAGCTATCCATCTACCAGGTAGAATGAATACGATAGCAGACACCAGGTCACGAAAGTTCCATGATAATAAAGAATGGATGTTGAATCAAGAGGTATTCAATGATATAGTAATCAGATTCGGAATGCCCGACATCGACTTATTCGCATCTAGGCTGAATCATGAGCTAGCGAGATATGTGTCATGGGAACCAGATCCAGGAGCAGTGGTGATTGATGCTTTCTCGCTACATTGGGGTGGTATGTTTTCATATATGTTTCCACCTTTCTGCCTCATAAGCCGATGTTTGCTTAAAATCAGGCAAGATGCTGCTTCAGGGGTATTAGTAGTACCAGATTGGCCTACACAACCATGGTATCCATTGATATTAGAATTAACATCACAAAAATTGATGAAAGTCCCAAAAAGAAAGAATCTATTGCTGCACCCTGTAACAGGGGAACAACATCCATTATATGATCGTTTGGGTTTGTTGATTTGCAGGTTTTAAGAAGGCCTTTTTTGGGGCGAGGACTGTCTGAGCGTACTGTCAACATGCTTACGGCAGCCTGGAGGAAGAGCACTCAAAAACAGTACCTTTCTTATATTAAGAAATGGGAAGAATTCTGTGTACAGGAAAATGTGGAATATAGTACTGTAGATATTTCAGATGTTGTAGAATTTCTGTCAAAACTTTATTATGATAAAGGTCTGAGTTATAGTGCAATTAATTCAGCCAGAAGTGCATTGTCCTCATATTTGGTTCTGGATTCAGAAAGAAACCCAATTGGGTCACACCCACTTGTTTCCAGACTAATGAAAGGAATCTTTAATTCCAGACCACCAAAACCTAGGTACATGACAATCTGGGATGTAAGTGTGGTGCTGAAACTACTTCGTGAATGGTCTCCAAGTGTGTCTTTACCTTTGGCCAAGCTCAGTATGAAAGTAGGTGATTACGTGCCCACCACAACCCTACCCTCTATCATAAAGGTCAGATGGAAGTTCTTGTATTACTCGTTTTATTATGAGACTATATTACTTCGGTTGTTGTTTTTTGTGATTTCACACCGCTGCTTTGAAGATTGACGCGCAGGCGCACTGGCGGGGTTCTTCACGTAATCACCTACATAACTCCTCATAAAATAAAGATCAAAATAAAACTTAGGTAAGTTCTCGTTTAATCTTACTATTCCATGTGCATCTTTTCAAAAATAAAGCAGATCATATTCAGCAGGACATATAACATTCAGCGTGGTGCCAAGTCACATTAATATTCTTTTGTGACGATTTCCAAAATGAAAATCATTCAAGTAACCTCAATTAATCCAACAAAATGTTAATTACATAATATTTTCCTTGGTCTCTATCAGTAATGTTCTTTCCATTACAATGTTAAAGTTCCACGCCTGGTCCAATTTAGTTCAGATTGTAACAGGACGAACCACCCAGCATTGTCGCGTAACTAAATTAAATCTGGTTGTTCCCAATCCAGACAAGCTCTCCTCACAGATCCTTAAGGCTTTGTGCTTAAAATGGGAGAGCTGTCCAACAGACTAATCAAGAAACAGCCCGATATAATTGTCCATAAGAAATCAAACCTTACACACAGTGTAGCAGATTGCTCCATCACAATCCCTAGTTATGTCCTGTTTCACTCACAAGACGCCCTCCTGAGGTGGTTCTATATGCATGAGAAGCCCTTCTCCATGTGAAACAACACATGAAAAAACTCTGAACAAAGCAAGAATATACCTGTACTCTTGTGGGAACTTCTATGTCCATTACTAGGAGTCAGACAGAACTGCAGATGCAGGAATCCTGCATAGAACACAAAATGCTGGAGTTCTTCCGAGTTTCAAGAAAGGCCCTAAATGGAAACGTATCCTATTCATACCCTCCAGAGATGCTGCCTGACCCCCGAGTTATTATTACTCGGAGTAGCATGGTAGTTCTGAAATCCTGCACTCCAGAGCTAGCCACACTTCTAATCAAACTTTCCAATGCAGATACAGCACCGCTATGTACTACTTGATGTGAAAAAAACTGTCCATTACATCTTGCTCACATAAACAGGGAAAACCCATGTAGCAAATTACTAACAATTAGTTTATTCCCAATTATCAGAAATCGATGGACTGTGTTGACTACAGACCTATCAAGTGGCATTCACTCACCAATAACCTGATTACTGATACCCAGTTTGGAAGTTGTTAAGATCACTCAGCTCTGGACCTTGTCACACATCAACTAGCGTTGAATTCCAGAGAAGGATTGAGAGTAGCTGCCCTTGATATTAACGTAACATCAATTAAGAAGGATCTAAGGCACCGAGATAAAACTAAAGTCAATGGACAACAAGGGGAAAAGAAACTTCAATCACACAGAGGCAGATAGTTGTGGTTATTCATGCCCATATAGGAAATCAGTGCAGTAATTCCTCAGTGCTTTGTCTTGCGCCAATCATATTTCAATTGCTTAATTAATGTTGTTCTTTCCATCTATCCATCTGTATACTATTTAAAGTCTCATCTTGTTTCAATCTATATGTGTGTGTGTGTGTCTGTGATTGGGATTGTATCTACGCCAAAACGGTACACGGTAGCGCTAACATTTTTGCAGAACCATACTCAGCTTTTTCCCGTGGTCGAACTTGTCAAGTTTCCTTCAGATTTGATGTCATATTTCACGTTATTGATATTTACAAGTTTAAAAAAGCCAACTTTGAGAAGAATAACTATGACTCTGCTCTGGCAGTTGCAGCTATGATGTCACAATGGGATCTCACAGTCCCCTGACATTTGCAACAATGTTGCCATCATAAAACAGTTAGTCGTGGTCCTGGCAGCACAGGAGGGGGAGGGGCCATGGAAAGTGGAATTGGAAGTGCTGGGGGAAGCAGGGGAAGTGCAATTGGAATTTTTTTTTAAGTCCAGTGCTTGGGGAGGCAGGGGATTGGTCGAATCTTACGTTGGGGAACGGGTTGCGTTGGGGGACCAGGCCTCATGTGGGGGCTATGGGTGAGTGGTGGAATATTGCGTTGGGGGAACAGGTTGCATTGGGGGATCAGGCCTCCCATCTGACAGGGACCCAACGGGTCCCACTTGGTCTAGTATATACTATTAAAAGTCTTGTCTTGTTTCTATATGTGTGTGTGTATGCGATTGAGATTGTATCTACGCCAAAACGGTCCAGGGTAGTGCTAAGGTTTTGCAGAACCTTACTCAGCTTTTTCCTGTTGTCCTTCTTGTCAAGTTTCCTTCAGATTTGAGGTTATATTTCACTAGTTATTGAAATTTAAAAGTTTAAACAAACCAACTTTGAGAATAATAACTGACTGTGAGAGTAAGACGTTTCTGGCAGCTTCCAGTGATGATGTCACAATGGCATCTCACAGTCCTCCAATCACAATGGGATCTCATTTACATACGCTGCCATGAACATTTCACCAGCCAAAAATGACATCACAACGGGATCTCAGCTGCCAATCAACAAGCTATGAGAGTTTTCTTACATTGTTGTAAGGAGAGGAACATACTGGGGGAGATTTAAAAGTTTTAAAGTGACATTTAAAAGTTTATAAAATCCCACTTTGAGAAGGATTTCTTCAAATCTGCACTGGCAGTTAGGCAGTTATGACATCACAATGCCCTACCGGCTACAGTGTTGCTATCCCAGAACACTGAGTCCTTCACAACAAATGTCCCAGAAAGAATCTGCCAGCCTAACCCAGCACAGCAAAGTTTAATGATTAGTTTAGGATAACAAAAGATGGCCTTGTCAGTGGCACCTACATCACATTAAATCTTAGTGCAATCACATTTTTTAAAGTTTAAAATGAGGGAAGGTGAAAAAATGAGCCAACCTGCACAGTTGGGGGCTATGGATGAGTGGTGGAATATTACATTGGGGGAACAGGTTGTGTTGGGGGAATGGGCGGAATCTTACGTTGGGGGATGGGTTGCATTGGGGGACCAGGCCTCCGGCGGGGGTTATGGGTGAGTGGTCGAATGTTGCGTTGGGGGACCAGGCCTCCCATGTGACAGGGACCCGACGGGTGAGTGATGGAATCTTACGTTGGAGACGGGTTGCGTTGGGGGACCAGGCCTCCCCTTGGGGGCTATGGGTAAGTGATGGAATATTGCGTTGGGGAACAAGTTACGGTGGGGGAACAGGTGAGTGGTGGAAACGGGTTGCGTTGGGGGAACGGGTGAGTGGTAGATTATTGCGTTGGGGGAATGAGGCCCAATGGGTCCCACTTGGTCTAGTATAACTATATACTATTAAAAGTCTCGTCTTGTTTCTATATATATATATATATATATATATATGTGTGTGTGTGTGTGTGTGTGTGTGTGTGTGTGTGTGTGTGTGTGTGTGTGTGTGTGTGTGTGTGTGTGTGTGTGTGTGTGTGTGTGTGTGTGTGTGTGTGTGTGTGTGTGTGTGTGTGTGTGTGTGTGTGTGTGTGTGTGTGTGTGTGTGTGTGTGTGTGTGTGTGTGTGTGTATGTGTATGTGTATGTGTATGTGTATGTGTATGTGTATGTGTATGTGTATGTGTATGTGTATGTGTATGTGTATGTGTATGTGTATGTGTATGTGTATGTGTATGTGTATGTGTATGTGTATGTGTATGTGATTGAGATTGCATCTACGCCAAAACGGTACATGGTAGCGCTAACATTTTTGCACAACCTTACTCAGCTTTTTCCAGTCATCGCCCTGGTCAACTTTCCTTCAGATTTGATGTTATATTTCACAAGTTATTGATATTTAAAGGTTTAAAAAAGCCAAATTTAAAAAAGATTTTTATTGTTAAATCCTTGCAGCCCCAGCTTACAACAAACTTCCATACAAAGTTGCAACCCAGGAACACTCTGTGCTTCCACCAAGTTTTTACCTGAATGGAATCTCACAGCCCCCCGACATTTGCAACAATGTTGCCATCATAGAACACTTACTCCTGCCAGCACAGGAGGGGGAGGGGCCAGGGGAAGTGGAATTGCAATTGGAAGTGCTGAGGGAGGCAGGGGAGTGGTTGAATCTTCCGTTGGGGAATGGGTTATATTGGGGAACAAGGCTTCCCATGGGGGCTATGGGTGAGTGGTGGAATATTGCATTGGGGGAACAGGTTGCATTGAGGGACCAGGCCTCCCATCTGACAGGGACCCAACGGGTCCTACTTGGTATAGTATATATATGGAAAATGTAATTGTTACTGGGTAGTGTTTTTGTGAAGATGTAAAGACAACCACATATACACACGTACAAGATCAGACTTTTAATAAGTATATGATACTAGACCAAGTGCAGACCCGTTGGGTCTGGTCCCCGAAAGTGCTTGACACCCCGGGGTGTTGTTCCCGAACGTGCTTCAGACCCCGGGGTGAAAATGGTGGGAAAAAGATGGCGTCATTTTCGGAAAAAATCGGAGAAAATCGGCGAAAAAAAGATGGCGTCGTTTTCGGCGAAAATCGGCGAAAAAAAGATGGCGTAGTTTTCGGAGAAAATCTGAGACAATCGGAGAAAATCACATGGGGGTGGGGGGGTGGATTTTATTTAAAAAACGTGTACATAAACAGGACCGAATTTAATCAGGAGTGGCTATTCGTAAAGATAAATGTCATCTGTTTGGAAATGGTAAAAAATATGGGCCTTTCCGCGCGCTGTGTGGGCCAGGGGCGGTATCAAAGGCGGCACAGGTCAAGCAGAACGTTGGACGTACGGACGTACAGACGGACGACAGCCAGAGAGTTTTAAAAGTATATAGATGATATGTGGTTGTCTTTACATCTTCGCAAAAACACTACCCAGTAACAATTACATTTTTCCATATTCTGATTGACATTTTTCCTCTCTAGGTAGAGAACTCCTTCACTGAACATTTTATGCTTTATTTATCTACTTATTCTCGACTTATTACTGATTAAAAGTTTTTAAAAATCAAGAAAACTTTTCAAAAGATCATCATCACTGAAGATTTCATCCTATATTTGACACATTATTCAAGATTAAAGCTTTAAAAATGCCAACTTTCGCAAGATTTTTACATATTCTGATTCACATTTTTCATCTCTAGGCAGAGATCACTTTCACTGAACATTTTAGGCTTTATTTCTCGACATTACTGATTAGTTTAAAAAATCAAAATACCTTGAATTTCAAACCAACCAGCTTCAACTGATGACGTCACAATGGCTCGACTAGCAGGGGGAGGGCGAATTGCTATTGCAACACACAGGGCAAGTGCAATTGGAATTTTTTTTTAAAGAGCACTGCTGAGGGAGGCAAGGGGAGTGCTGGTATCTTACGTTCATGAACGGCTTGAGTTGGAGGACCACGCCTTCCGTGGGGGCTACAGGTAGGGAATGGGTGCATTGGGGAGCAGTCTGCACGGTCTAGTATATAACAAAAAGTCTCATCTTGTTATCTGCAGGTTTGCGTTGTTTTTCTATTTGCGCAAAAACGGTACACAATAGCGCTACAATTTTTTTGCCACCTTACACCATTGTCTGTGCTGTAAGTGAAACAAATTTTGTTCAGATCAATGGTATATTTTAAAAATCATTATTATATTATATATTATTTATATATTTATATTTATATATTTATATCTTATAACTATATGATATTGGATGTGTGTGTGTGTGTGTGTAAAAATCTTACATATTCCTGTAGAATTTTATCCCGTGGAAATTTTGAGCTTTATTTCCATAAAATTTCGAGCTTTATTTCTTGAGTTATTTATGAAAATAGAAACATAGAAAATAGGTGCAGGAGTAGGCCATTCGGCCTAAAATGTTCACAAATCTGAAATATCTTTGAAAATAAATGAGTTGATGACGTCACAGTGGGTCTGCATCGCTTGAGTGGTGGAAACGGGTTGCGTTGGGGGAACGGGTGAGTGGTAGATTATTGCGTTGGGGGAATGAGGCCCAATGGGTCCCACTTGGTCTAGTATAACTATATACTATTAAAAGTCTCGTCTTGTTTCTATATATATGTATGTATGTATGTGTATATGTGTATGTGTATGTGTGTGTGTGTGTGTGTGTGTGTGTGTGTGTGTGTGTGTGTGTGTGTGTGTGTGTGTGTGTGTGTGTGTGTGTGTGTGTGTGTGTGTGTGTGTGTGTGTGTGTGTGTGTGTGTGTATGTATGTGTGTGTGTATGTATGTATGTATGTATGTATGTATGTATGTATGTATGTATGTATGTATGTATGTATGTATGTATGTATGTATGTATGTATGTATGTATGTATGTATGTATGTATGTATGTATGTGTGTATGTGTATGTGATTGCATCTACGCCAAAACGGTACATGGTAGCGCTAACATTTTTGCACAACCTTACTCAGCTTTTTCCAGTCATCGCCCTGGTCAACTTTCCTTCAGATTTGATGTTATATTTCACAAGTTATTGATATTTAAAGGTTTAAAAAAGCCAAATTTAAAAAAGATTTTTATTGTTAAATCCTTGCAGCCCCAGCTTACAACAAACTTCCATACAAAGTTGCAACCCAGGAACACTCTGTGCTTCCACCAAGTTTTTACCTGAATGGAATCTCACAGCCCCCCGACATTTGCAACAATGTTGCCATCATAGAACACTTACTCCTGCCAGCACAGGAGGGGGAGGGGCCAGGGGAAGTGGAATTGCAATTGGAAGTGCTGAGGGCAGGGGAGTGGTTGAATCTTCTTCGTTGGGGAATGGGTTATATTGGGGGAACAAGGCTTCCCATGGGGGCTATGGGTGAGTGGTGGAATATTGCATTGGGGGAACAGGTTGCATTGAGGGACCAGGCCTCCCATCTGACAGGGACCCAACGGGTCCTACTTGGTATAGTATATATATGGAAAATGTAATTGTTACTGGGTAGTGTTTTTGTGAAGATGTAAAGACAACCACATATACACACGTACAAGATCAGACTTTTAATAAGTATATGATACTAGACCAAGTGCAGACCCGTTGGGTCTGGTCCCCGAAAGTGCTTGACACCCCGGGGTGTTGTTCCCGAACGTGCTTCAGACCCCGGGGTGAAAATGGTGGGAAAAAAGATGGCGTCATTTTCGGAAAAAATCGGAGAAAATCGGCGAAAAAAAGATGGCGTCGTTTTCGGCGAAAATCGGCGAAAAAAAGATGGCGTAGTTTTCGGAGAAAATCTGAGACAATCGGAGAAAATCACATGGGGGTGGGGGGGTGGATTTTATTTAAAAAACGTGTACATAAACAGGACCGAATTTAATCAGGAGTGGCTATTCGTAAAGATAAATGTCATCTGTTTGGAAATGGTAAAAAATATGGGCCTTTCCGCGCGCTGTGTGGGCCAGGGGCGGTATCAAAGGCGGCACAGGTCAAGCAGAACGTTGGACGTACGGACGTACAGACGGACGACAGCCAGAGAGTTTTAAAAGTATATAGATGATATGTGGTTGTCTTTACATCTTCGCAAAAACACTACCCAGTAACAATTACATTTTTCCATATTCTGATTGACATTTTTCCTCTCTAGGTAGAGAACTCCTTCACTGAACATTTTATGCTTTATTTATCTACTTATTCTCGACTTATTACTGATTAAAAGTTTTTAAAAATCAAGAAAACTTTTCAAAAGATCATCATCACTGAAGATTTCATCCTATATTTGACACATTATTCAAGATTAAAGCTTTAAAAATGCCAACTTTCACAAGATTTTTACATATTCTGATTCACATTTTTCATCTCTAGGCAGAGATCACTTTCACTGAACATTTTAGGCTTTATTTCTCGACATTACTGATTAGTTTAAAAAATCAAAATACCTTGAATTTCAAACCAACCAGCTTCAACTGATGACGTCACAATGGCTCGACTAGCAGGGGGAGGGCGAATTGCTATTGCAACACACAGGGCAAGTGCAATTGGATTTTTTTTTTAAAGAGCACTGCTGAGGGAGGCAAGGGGAGTGCTGGTATCTTACGTTCATGAACGGCTTGAGTTGGAGGACCACGCCTTCCGTGGGGGCTACAGGTAGGGAATGGGTGCATTGGGGAGCAGTCTGCACGCAGTCTGCACGGTCTAGTATATAACAAAAAGTCTCATCTTGTTATCTGCAGGTTTGCGTTGTTTTTCTATTTGCGCAAAAACGGTACACAATAGCGCTACAATTTTTTTGCCACCTTACACCATTGTCTGTGCTGTAAGTGAAACAAATTTTGTTCAGATCAATGGTATATTTAAAAAATCATTATTATATATTATATATTATTTATATATTTATATTTATATATTTATATCTTATAACTATATGATATTGGATGTGTGTGTGTGTGTGTGTAAAAATCTTACATATTCCTGTAGAATTTTATCCCGTGGAAATTTTGAGCTTTATTTCCATAAAATTTCGAGCTTTATTTCTTGAGTTATTTTATGAAAATAGAAACATAGAAAATAGGTGCAGGAGTAGGCCATTCGGCCTAAAATGTTCACAAATCTGAAATATCTTTGAAAATAAATGAGTTGATGACGTCACAGTGGGTCTGCATCGCTTGGCCTGCGCTCTGTTCCACGCGCTGCGAGTGACCTCATCCCCCCCGACCACACACCCCCTCCCCGTACTCAGGCCCTGGAGCCTGCAGCTGCCAGCCGCCAGCCAGGAGCATTGCGTTCAGGAACCAGCCCTCCCCTGTGACGACCCCTCCCCCACCAGGCTCTGGATTGAAGCCGCTGAACACGTAGTCCTTTGGTTGACGCATGCCCTGCTGCCCGCTCCCCACTCCCCATGCGCAGCGAGTGACGTCACCCCCCATACTCGGGCCCTGGAGCCTGCAGCCTGAAGCCTGCAGCTGGTAGCCGGGAGCTGGAACCCATTACATTCTGGATGAAGACTGCAGCCGGGAGTTGGGAGCATTGCATTCTGGATTGAAGCTGCTGAACATGCAGTCCTTTTGTTGACCTGCGCCCCGCCGCCCGCTCCCCACTCACCGCTCCCTTCTTCCTCTCCCCCATCTCCTCTCCCCCCATCTCCTCTCCCCCCTCCTCCTCTCCCCCCTCCTCCTCTCCCCCCTCCTCCTCTCCCCCCTCCTCCTCTCCCCCTCCTCCTCTCCTCCATTCCTCCTCCTCCTCCTCCTCTCCCCCCTACTCATCCTCCTCCTCTCCCCCCTCTCCCTCCCTCCTCTAACCCCTCCTCTCCCCTCTCCTCACCCGGCCTCGCTCCTCGCTTCCCCCTCCTCTCCCCCTTCCTTCCAACCCTCCCCCCTCCTTCCCCCCTTCTTCTACCCCCCCCCCCATCTTCCTCCCCTCTTCACCCCCCCTCTTTCCCCCCTTCCACTCCTTCTCCCCCTCTCTCCCTCTCTGCCCTCTCTCTGCCTCTCTCTCTCTCTGCCTATCTCTTTCTCTATCTCACTGCCTCTCTCTCTTTCTCTATCTCACTGCCTCTCTCTCTCTGCCCCTCTAACTCTCTGCCTCTCTCTCTCTCTCTCCCTCTCTCTCTGCCCCTCTCTCTCTACCCCTCTCTCTCTGCCCCCACTCTCTCTCTCTTCCCCCCCTCTCTCTCTGCCCCCTCTCTCTCTCGCTCTCTCTGAGCCCCCCTCTCTCTCTCTACCCCTCTCTCTCTCTGCCCATCTCTGCCCCTCTCTCTGTGTGCCCCCTGTCTCTCTACCCCCCTCCCTCTCTAGACACACCTGTGAGTTGGGGGCTAGCATGAGTGGATAGGGCGGGAATGGGGTAAAAGGAGCGAATTAATAATATTAATATAATATCAAGGGGGTGGTTAGTGTGTGCATGGGAGGTGGTTAGTATGTGTGTGAGGGGTGGTTAGTATGTGTGTGAGGGGTGGTTAGTGTGTGTGTAATGCCGCGGGCCGGCACCCCCCCCCCCGCCGCAACCGTGCATTGAGGAGACGGGACCCAATGGGTCTCACTTGGTCTAATATGTATAACTAAAACTCTCATCTTGTTATCTGCAGGTTTGCGTTGTTTTTCTATTTGCACAAAAACGGTACACGATAGCGCTATGATTTTTGCGCCACCTTACTCACCATTGTCCTGTGCTGTAAGTGAAACAAGTTTTGTTCAGTTCGATGGTATATTTTCAAAATTACATATTATTATGTATATATATATATATATAACTAAAACTCTCATCTTGTTATCTGCAGGTTTGCGGTGTTTTTCCATTTGCGCAAAACCGGTACACGATAGCACTATGAGTTTTGCGCCACCTTACTCACCATTGTCCTGTGCTATAAGTGAAACAAGGTTTGTTCAGATCGATGGTGTATTTTAAAAATTATTAAGGTTTAAAAACCACACGTGCGCAGATGGGGGAGAGTTCCCATGCGCATCTTTACTCGCATCGCAAAGGGCACCCAATGAGTCCTCAGCCGCGCCGGCATAGTTGGGGCCTTTCCAGAATTGTTATCACCATCTTTTTTTCCACAATGGCGAACGACGGCTCCATGGGTAAGTTCCCTTGTTTTAATTTCTGCCCCCCTCAACCCCCCCGGGCCCTGGGCTGGGGTTCCCCGCCTGAAGCCCTCTCCCTCCCCCGGCTCCAGAATGCTCACTGCCGCTCCCCCCCCCCCCACCTCAGCTCCAGGTCATTCGCCGCCACCCCACCCCTTCAGCCCCTGCCCCGAGGAGCAGCTCCGGGCCTGCGGTGAGGAAGAGAGCTGGGAGGAAGAGGACTGGCACCCAGGGCAAGGTAGGCCTCTTCCTCTGCCTCTCCCTCCCCCTCACCCTCACCCTCCCCCTCCCCCGGCTCGGCGCCGCTCGGCCCGTCACCCCCGCCCCGAGGAGTGGCACTGGGACCACGAGGAAGAAGAGCGTAAGGAGGAAGAGGAGCGGCACCCAGGACAAGGTACGCTGCAGCCTACCCCTCTCCCTCCCCCTCCCCTGGCTCCAGGATGCTCGCCCCCCCCACACACCTGACAGCCCCCGCCCCCCTCCCCGAAAGCCCCCACCTCAAGCCCTCCCCCGGCTCCAAGATGCTCGCCCCCACCTACGACAGCCCCCGCCTCAAGTACAACTTCATCGACGCCCTGCTGGAGAAAGCGGGGCTGAGGTGGTTTACATTGAGTTCCTGGGGAGGTGAGGAGGGAGAATGTGGGGATTAAGGGAAAGGAGGCGGTAGTGAGTGAGAGGGAGGAAAGTTGGGGAGGTGAGGAGGGAGAGTGAGGGAGGAGGGGAATAGAGGGATAGGAGGGTGGTAGGGAGGGGAAGGGAGTTATGAAGGGAGCGAGGGAGTGACTGAGGGTAGGGGATAGGAGAGGGAGGGAGAGGTGAGGGAGGGATTGGGGGAGGGGAGGAGGAGAGGGGAAAGAAGAGGGAGAATGAAGAGGATGGAGTGGGAGTACAGGGGGATGAGAGGAAATGAGCCGCGCCTGCGCAGTTGGGTGCTATATTTGAGTAGTGGAATATTGCATTGGGAGAATGGATTGCATTGGGGGAATGGGTGAGTGGTGGAATATTGCATTGGGGAATGGGTTGCGTTGGGGGAATGGGTGAGTGGTGGAATATTGCATTGGGGAACGGGTTGCGTTGGGGAACCAGGCCTCCCTTGTGACCCAATGGGTCCCACTTAGTCTAGTAAACACTAAATGCTGGAGTATCTCAGCAGGACAGGCAGCATCTCTGAGAAAATGGATAGGTGATGTTTCAGGCTGGGACCCTTCTTCAGATGTTGCCTGACCCACTAAGTTACTCCAGCATTTTGCATACACCGTTGCTATAAAGCAGCATCTGCAGCCCCTTGGTATTACATTGTTCCTTCCATCTTAACGTCATACATGGAGACCTTAACTAAACATGGCATGATGCTGAGTTCCACTCAGAATTCCTCAAGCAAAGAAAGAAATCTGTGCCTGAAAGCAGCAAGACCTTGGCTACTTCAAAGGCATCTCCCAAACCCATAATTCTACCACCAAGTACAAGCACGGGAATTTCTCAATCTACGTTGCTTTTTCATCATTGAATATTCCTACCCTACCACACTGAAGAACTTCTGGAGAAGAACGGCAGCAGTTCAAGGAGGTGCCTCACCACCACTTCTCAAGTCATTTAGGAATGGGCAACAAATGCATGGCTTGCTAGCAATGCTCCAAAGAAATGAATATTTTTATTAGGAAATGGTGATAAGCTTCCCCAGTCTACGTTCTGTGAATTTGTAGGAAGTTATTGCCCTGCCATTTAACACCTTGAGGTGTTCAAGTTGAGAATCATCAAAAAAGGTCAAAGACAATGTAGAAATTCCAGGTCTTCTGCAACCACACACACAGGATGAAATTCTGAACTTTCTCATTGCTGGCAGTGTCAGAGAAACAATGGTTGAGTTTAAAAAACACTGACAGACATGCTGCTCTATCATGGGTTTCTCATTTGAAGCCAGGAGTTGCTTCCTCGCAGCAAATTAGCAACTGGAAATTCAGCCCCATAATTATGGCTTTTTTTTCCTGAAGAGTTTTAGTGCTACAATCTTTGAATTAATTTCAGAATAATAGCGAGATCTAAAAAAAAGAGGCACAAGAGACTGCATATGCTGGAATTTGAAGCAAATAACAAACTGCTGGAGGAACACAGCAGGTCGAGTAGCATCTGCAAAGGGAAGGAATTGTTGTCATTTCAGGTTCAAGATGGCTAAATAAAAGCATTCTGGGATTGCCTTGCTACAACTAAAACAATTTAAAACTATGTTTACCACCTCATTGATTTGACTGGAGGCAGATTGGAAAGCATTTGCATATTTAAATGTATACTTTCTTAAACTTAGAAAAAAAAAACCTTATCAACGTGTGGTGGATTTACTTCGTATATTTGCCAACAAAAATACAATTCCATTGTGCTTGGTAATATTTGAAATGATTATCAAACAGCTGCTTGGTCAATAGACAGTAAACTCTTTGTAATCTCTTTAGCTGCAATTTAGTGAAATATGGGGGATTAATAAGTAAGAATTACAATTCTGTTATTTATTTTCTTGGAATATACTTACCAAAGAATGGAATAGGGTTGTGTGGTACTTTATTCAGCAATTCTAAACAAAGAATTTACATTATCTAATATTTAATTTGAAATTGAACATTCTTTCAAAATATATAGCATCAGACACAAAATAAATTTTGGTAACCCGTTAACAAACCAGGTAAAATCAGAAATTAACATAAAATGCACAAAAGTGGTGCTGATTAACTATGCCTGATACATTTCTCAGTCTAAGTGATTGCCCATTCAAAAGTGAGAAATAATAGTACTTCTAGTGATGCGCGCAGCCTTATAACATTAGATTCCTTTAAAGTACCATCAAGTTGCAATTACAGAGCCACAGAACAAATCAAGGACTTGAATGGTCCAATAATCACAAGAATGCTTTTCACTTCTGGGTTCTACATTGCAATTCGATCCTGACATATACGTTAACACAATTAATTTGCCTGCTTCCATTTCATGTAAATAAGTTTTGGCTACTCGGTGATTATCTTAGTGATTTTATACTCATAGCAATTATGCTTTAAATCTTTTGCACATGTAGGCTACAGTAAACCTGCAACAAGAATTAGAAAAGTTGTCATTCTTGTCAAGACTGAGACTGAGAAATTGTTGAGGATTGTTTCCAGGAAACCTTCCTTTGCATCTGGCTCAACTGCCCCTTACCTACAGTATGTATGCTTCATGCCATATAAGCTGATGGTATTGAATTGAGTGGTAAATTATCTTTGATCTCAATTTGCCGGTCAACCATCTTGGCTAGGTGACTGAAATGGAAAGATGTCCATCCCTAGTTCTAACATCATTGACCAGTTAAAACCCTTGGAACATTTTTTAAAAGTGCTGGTTTTCATCCACATTTTATTTCCTATTACATGTTATTAATATTTATACTCTTAGCTTGCTTTGATTTTTCTTCAATTGATAAAAATACACCTCCCAAATTTATTGCAGGAATGAATAACAAAACAATTGGCAATGCTATCAGTACTCACCTGCTATGTATACTAGATATCTTAGTGGGACACTGTAGATATTGCTTGAATCGAAGTTCAAAAGCTTGGCCTATGGTACTGATAACATCTTGAGCCAACCCTTCACAGCATTCCAATATATGGCATGCTTTAAAAACATTAAATAACAGCTGTCATGTTTCAGCTTATACGTAATTTCTACTAAATTAACTTTAGCTGTCAAATCAAATATAAGATTCATTCCTGTGATCACAATAATAGATTTCTGCAAGTAATGTCAACAGCGCCAAATTCGCAGAAGAAAATTAAATGTGATTCACTGCACAGCAAAATTGGTATTGCAATCTGAACATTTCATTATGGATTCTGTAAACCACAAATGGCCAAATGCAGTTACAGTGTGGACAGCTCAAGACAGGTGTGTGGTTAAAGTACGAAACAATAATGGTTTTGATTTATCCTAATTACGTGAGCTAATCTGCTTTACTGTTTTAAATGGGTTTTGTCAAATGTGAGCGGGCTTAGCTATTTAAAAAGCAAGTACTCCATAAGATGCATAGGTACAGTTCACAAATTTCTGCTCATTCATCAGTCCGTTCAACCCAGGAATCAGTCTAGTAAACGTTTGTTACACTACCTCCATGACAAGAACACTCTTCCTCAAATAAGGAGACTAAAACTGCACATATGACTCCAGAGAATGTCTCACAAGGCCCTGCAGCAAGGCATCCTTGCTCCTGCACTGAGATGAAGATCAACATATAATTTATCTTTCCTGTTCGTTGCACTTGGGATATTGATTTCAGTAAGTGGCACACAAAGACACCTGCTTCCTCATCTACCATCATGTCTTTCTGTTTATAAAACCAAAACGGATAACCCCAAAATTCTCCTCATTAAACTGCATCTCCCATTCATCAAGCTTGTCTAAACCAAATTGAAGCCCCTTCACATCTGCCGCTCAACACACACCCTCATTCTTCTCCTGCCCAATCCATCTATGTGTCCAACATTTAATCTTCTCCCTCTTAGACAGTTCTTTAGTCTCTTTCGTTGAACTCAGAACTTCTCCCAAATCTCAAGTCTACTGGTTTTTCTGGCAATTTTATTTAACTCTGTTTTGATTTAATATTACTCCTAAATTCTTTTGCCAAACATGAGAGTGAGCAATAGTTGTGATTCATGTGTATATTCTCTAAATATTATCCATTGCATGTCCACCATGCAACCCATTTGGTAAAATTACCCAATTTACCATAGCCAGTTCATGCCTTGTTCTCGTGATCTACTCATACATATTTTCTGAGCTAATATCCATCCTCACCATCACATTGATTTCTTCCGTTATTAACCAAGATTACTCCACCTTCTTTCACACAATTCTTCACAAAAAATTAGTCAAAATCATGAATTTGAATCCCACAAAGCTACATACAGTATGGATGTTGGGCAAGTTGAAAATGTACCTGGCTTTTAATTCAACACTGCAATCTCCATACTTTTGTTAGTTAAAGTATAAAGGCGTTACAGAAAAGGATGGATAAATGGAATTAAGATGCACATCCATCACAATACAATCATTTGCCAGAATAAGTTCAAAGGACTGCACAGTGGGTGGCACAGTGGTGCAGTGGTAGAGCTGATGCTTTACAGCATCAGATACGCGAGTTCAATCCTGACTATGGGTGCTGTCTGTACAGAGTTTGTTTGTTCTCCCTGTGACCAGGTGGGTTTTCTCCGGGTGCTCTGGTTTCCTCCCACATTCCAAAGACGTGCAGGTTTGTAGGTTAATCAGCTTCTGTAAATTGTCTCTAGTTTGTAGGATAGAACTAGTGTACAGGTC
>JAXLNO010001511.1:107500-137627 GCA_038087875.1 Malacoraja senta
AATGAAAGCAAAGGCAAAAATAATAATGTACTTCTCATGATCTCACAGGAAATAAAGCGTCAAGTTGGATACTTTGTAGAAGTCCATAGAATATCTTTAAAAGGATGTTGCCAGAACTAGAGGGAGTGAGCTATAGGCAGAGGTTGAGTAGGCTGGGACTCTATTCCTTGGAGCGCAGGAGGATGAGGGGTGATCTTATACAGGTGTATAAAATCATGAGAGGAATAGATCAGGTAGATGCACAGAAACTCTTGCCCAGAGTGGGGGAATTGAGGACCAGAGGACATAGGTTCAAGGTGAAGGGGAAAAGATTTAATAGGAATTTGAGGTGTTCTAGGTGTCAACTGCTCTACATCGGTGAGACCAAGCGCAGGCTTGGCGATCGCTTCGCCCAACACCTCCGCCTAGTTCGCATTAACCAACCTGATCTCCTGGTGGCTCAGCACTTCAACTCCCCCTCCCAATCCGACCTTTCTGTCCTGGGCCTCCTCCATGGCCACAGTGAGTCCCACCACAAATTGGAGGAGCAGCACCTCATATTTCGCTTGGGCAGTTTACACTACCGATTTCAGGTAGTCCTTGCTTTCTCCCTCCTTCCCCTCCCCTTCCCAGCTCTCCCACAGCCTACTGTCTGCATCTTCCTTTCTTCTTCCCGCCCCCCCCAACCCCCACATCAGTCTGAAGAAGGGTCTCGACCCGAAATGTCACCTATTCCTTTGCACCATAGATGCTGCCTCACCCGCTGAGTTTCTCCAGCATTTTTGTCTACATAGGAATCTGAGGGGTAACTTTTTCACACAAAGGATGGTGGGCGTATGGAACAAGCTGCCAGAGGAGGTAGTTGAGGCTGGGACTATCCCAACATTTAAAAAACAGTTAGACAGGTACATGGATAGGACAAGTTTGGAGGGATATGGACCAAACGCAGGCAGGTGGAACTAATGTATACTTGTATAATGTATAATGTATACTTATGGTGAACAGCAATCATATCCCCTTTACAAACTGAAAAGGTACCACACTATACTGTATATTGATGTGGGCAACAACATAACACAAACAAATCAGCTTTCAAGGTTCATGGCTGATACCAGAATGTTGATGCTTTATGATTTAACATGATCAGTCAGATTTATGAAAATCAAAAAAACTGCAAATGTTAAAGAAAATGAAACAAAAGCATCACATGTTGGAGACACTCAAGGAACATCTACGGAAAGAGGAACAAAGTTAACATTTCAGATTGAAGACCATTTGTCATAACTGGGAAAGAGAGAAAACAAGT
Source organism: Malacoraja senta (assembly GCA_038087875.1). NCBI lineage: Eukaryota > Metazoa > Chordata > Chondrichthyes > Rajiformes > Rajidae > Malacoraja > Malacoraja senta. The sequence goes on from JAXLNO010001511.1 coordinate 108,786, forward strand.
GAATTGTGAGGGATGGAAAGGTGAAGGGTGATGGCAAGGCTGTTGAGTAGATAAACTGTTAATGAAGCTACCTAGTTGACAGCGTTAGGGATAAGTGTTTGATGAGATTACCGCAAAATAATCAACAGCTTATTCTCACAGCAAACTTGAGATATTCCACTTATCCCTCTCCACTCTTTCTGCAAGTTAAATATAAGTTGGTGTTTATAATGTTTAACACCTTATAAGCGAGGACTGATTTTAAGACTCATTGTATAAAGCCTTTAAATGCGCCAAGTGTCCTCTTTGGCTCCCAATACTTGTACGGCAAAACGTCACACTCAGAACGCTGGCATTATAAAAATTAATCTGAATGAAGTTGTTCTGATGTAATTTGTCTTTTCTGGTCACCAAAACCACCATCCTCAACCCAATATTCAGAAGAACTTGACGCTCCCAGGAGGCCACAGGTGGCAGACTCTCCCAGGAGGCCGCGGCCCTTGAGAAGCCGGGCGGCGGGTCCCCGCGGCCAGACTCAGGGTCGGCGCCGTGGAGCCATCAGGTGACCCGGCAGCGGTCAAGGATGGGCGCCAGTGCACGAGGTCGAGGATGGGCTGGCAGTCGAGGAGGACACTGGCGGTCGAAGAAGGAGCCGGTGGCCAAGGACAGGCCAGTGGAGGTCAGACGTGCCACTAAGAAAAAAGAGGAACCTGGCAAGGGAGGGGGGGGGGGGCGCTGAGAACAAAGGGGGGACCACCGGGAAAAAAGAGGGACCCGGCGAGGAGGGGGGGACACTGAGAACAAAGGGGGAACCGCCAGGAACAAAGAGGGGCCATTGGGGACAAAATGGTAACTTTGTAACTTTGTCGGTATGTGGCTACTCTTTGCATATTTGTGTATGCAAAACAAAGACTCTCACTGTGACATGTCACATGTAATAGTAATAATGTTTCATACATTCATTTATTAAACTTGAAAATCAAGTCCATTAATCTAAAATACTAAAAAAGATCTTTTATGTTTGAATATTCACTAAAATCATTATGAACCAATAGATTAATTTAACAAGAAAGGGAATATATTTTAAAAATCTTTAAAAAATCTTTAAAGAAATTATATATCTATTCATGCAATTATAGGGCACAAAATGTTTGGAATACTTATCTACTGTTATTAGTATTGTAATATTTCGAACAATATATGTTGAATGATTGCAAGTTAAATAATATGAAAAAGAATGGTTTATGCTTGATAACATCACATTTACTTAACATGGACATGCATTAGCTGACAAGAATTTGTCACCTTTTTCTAGAGTGCTTAGATTTTGCTATCCCCAAAACAATTCCTCAGTTATAACACAAAAGGAGGCAATTCAACCAAACAAGAGCCAGCCAGCATTGTTGCACCTTTCACCTTTCATTTTGTAACCATGCAGTTTATGGTGGTCAAAGTACATATCCAAGCACTTTTAAAATATAGCAAGGTTTTCAGACTCTACCATACTTTTAAGCAGTGAGTTCAGGACTTTCTATAAGTGTGAAAGTATTTTCCTCCACTCTCCCACTCACTTCAAATCTAAGCATCCTGGTTATTGACCTGTGTTCAGGGAAAGAGATCCATCCATTGCATACTACCTAGGCCTTTCACAAATTTATACACCTCAATTACTGTAAACCTTCTCTCAACCTCCTCTTGCCAGGACACTCCTGGTAAGCGGCAGACCGGGACACTCCACGTATGAATCAATGTATGAATGAAGGCAGAGGACTAGCCCACTGACAGAGGACTTGTATACTGCCTCGATTGCAAGCAAAACAAAGCATTTCACTGTACCTAGGTACCGAAGGTACATGTGACAATAAAGTATAATTTGTTCATTCATACATTGATTGATTGCTTCCTTCCATCCTTCCTTCCTTCCTTCCTTCGTTCATTCATTCATTCGTTAATTTATTTATTCGTTAATTAATTAATTAGTTTGTTCAAGAAGGAACTGAAGATGCTGGAAAATCCCAGGTACACAAAAATGCTGGAGAAACTCAGCGGTTGCAGCAGCATCTATGGAACGAAGGAAATAGGCAACGTTTCGGGTCGAAACCCATCTTCAGCTCCTTTGCTCCATAGATGTTGCTGCACCCTCTGAGTTTCTCCAGCATTTTTGTGTACCTGGGATTTTCCAACATCTGCAGTTCCTTCTTAAATAATTAGTTTATTCATTCATTCATTCATTCATTCATTCATTCATTCATTCGTTCATTTATTCATTCATTCATTCATTTATTCTATTTCAAAGAAAATAGCTCAGGGCAGTCCAATCATTCTAAGATCTAAATTTTCCATTCCATAAAGCATCCTCACAAATCTCAGTATTTTTCAAATGCAGTTACATTTTTGCTGTAATTAGATTGATAATGCTATGGCATTAATATTTTGTTGACCCTGAGACTCATTTATTAAAAGCATGAAATATTCATGATTCAGATTTTCCTAGAGAATGGAGAAGTGCATGAAACTTCACTGAAGTATTTTGCTGGTGTTTTTCTTTCTCCTTTCAAGCAGTACATTGTAACATCTGTAAGATTTACAGGGAGAATGGAAAGGTTTGGGTGAAAATACAAATTACCAGACCAGAGGCACAAAACTCTTTTAAAGGCAGGGCTTTATTTTGATGTTGTGGTTCTATCTCCTGGCAGGTGACCCTTGAAGCTGGTCCCTGACAATCAAGAGCAAACAAATATTAGCATTTATGAGAGTAAGGCATTCAACAAGGTTCCGCATGGTAGGCTGCTCTGGAAGGTTAGATCGCATGGGATCCAAGGAGAGATAGCTGAATGGATAGCAAATTGGCTCCATAGAAGGAAGCAGAGAGTGATGGTGGAAGGTTGCTTCTCAGACTGGAGGCCTGTGACTAGTGGTGTGCCTCAGGGTTCGGTGCTAGGCCCGTTACTGTTCGGCATCTACATTAATGATTTGGATGAGAACATACAGGGCAAAATTAGCAAGTTTTCTGAAGATACAAAACTTAGTGGTTTTGCAGATGGTTGCAAAAGATTGTAGTAGGATCTGGATCGATTGGCCAGGTGGGCGGAGGAATGGTTGATGGAATTTAATACAGAAAAGTGCGAGGTGTTGCATTTTGGGACATCAAACAAGGGCAGGACCTACACAGTAAATGGTAGGCCTCTGGGTAGTGTTGTAGAGCAGATGGATCTAGGAGTACAGGTGCATGGTTCCTTGAAGGTCGAGTCGCAGGTAGATAAGGTGGTCAAAAAGACTATTGGCACTTTGACCTTCATCAGTCAGAGTATTGAGTATAGAAGTTGGGAGGTCATGTTGCAGTTGTATAAGACGTTGGTGAGACCGCATTTAGAATATTGTGTTCAATTCTGGGCACCATGTTATAGGAAAGATATTGTCAAGCTTGAAAGGGTTCAGAAAAGATTTATGAGGATGTTGCCAGGACTAGAGGGTGTGACCTATAGGGAGAGGTTGAGTAGGCTGTGTCTCTATTCCATGGAGTGCAGGAGGATGAGGGGAGATCTTATAGAGGTCTACAAAATCATGAGAGGAATAGATCGGGTAGATGCACTGTTTTTTGCCCAGAGTAGGGGAATCGAGGACCAGAGGACATAGGTTATAGGTGAAGGGGAAAAGATTTAATAGGAATCCGAGGGGTAACTTTTTCACACAAAGAGTGGTGGGTGTATGGAACAAGCTGCCAGAGGAGGTAGTAGTGGCTGGGACTATCCCATCGTTTAAGAAACAATTAGACAGGTACATGGATAGGACAGGTTTGGAGGGATATGGACCAAGCGCAGTCAAGTGGGACTAGTGTAGATGGGACATTGTTGGCCCGTGTGGGCGAGTTGGACCGAAGGGCCTGTTTCCACACTGTAGTACTCTATGACTGTGAGAGAAAAGATGCAATTTAAGGGTTAGTATATGGGAGGGGGGAACGTCAGCAGCATGTTGAATTTGCCACGGTCCGCTGCACAACATCACCATTGTGAAGCCACAGATGACACCATCAACTAGGCCGTAAGTAACCTCAAGATGGAGGAGGACAGGAGAAGGAAGAAAGCGTAAGAGGAGGTTATCAAGATGCATTTCTTGATATGAACATTTGAACAAATGCACAAATGAACAAATGAACATTTCTTCCAACTCCAAATTCCTTTTTAACATTGAGAACCACATTTTATCTTAGAGGGAAGATAAAATGTCTTTGTTTATCAAAGCCTCCACCCAGCAAGAAAATAAAAGGAATATTCAACAGTAAATAAACGTCAAATCACTTTAAAAATTCAGCTTTGTAATATTACATAGAAATGTCAACTAATTATCCTATGATGACCGGCATAGAAGTATGTAGCTGCCATTTCTGACAACATGATGTTAAGACAACAACCTCTCTTCAATGTCAACAGGAAGTGGGATGGGATACTGCTCCAGTCTACATCTTTCTTTCTTTTAAAATCTTTTTATTCTTTTTTTTCAAAAACAAAAACAAAACAACAACAACAAATAATGATAAACATAACAATGATATTGATACTTAGGGATCAGGATTACATTAATAACAGGTATAACCTAAATATGTCCAGTGTCAAAATACACATTGAATATAGACCTCCCGGTCTCTATGAAAATATAGCTAAGTGATTAAAAGAGAACTTGTATATATAAAAACAAAAAGATAAAAAGAAAAAAAAAGAAAAAAGAGAAAAACAAAACCCCCTAAACTAGAGAAAAAAAAATGCAAAACAGAATCTGGGCTGCAAAGAATTTCAACAATTTAAGTCCCTGTTTGTCGTCAAGTCCGATCCACCGTATAAAGGTAAAAGAATTATTATAACAGTTGGAGAGAGGACAATTTATGTCGTGTGAAAATGTTGAATAAAGCTTCTACATCAATAGTGCTGAAGTGAAGATAGTCCGGAGCGCCATGGTCCTAAGAATAAATATCACCAACAATATCACCAATTTGTCTGAGACTACATACATACTGAGACTACAGCCAAGAAAGCACACCATGCCTGAACTTCCCCAGAAAATTATGGAAATTCAGCATTATCAATTTCTATAGGTGCACCATAGAATGAATCCTATCCAAATGCATCAGTTTGTGTTAAAGAAGGAACTGCAGATGCTGGAAAATCGAAGGTACACAAAAATGCTGGAGAAACTCAGCGGGTGCAGCAGCATCTATGGAGCGAAGGAGATAGGCAACGTGCATCACAGTTTGTTATGGCAACTGATCTGCCCAAGACCTTAAGAAATTGTGGAGAATTGTGAACACAGCTCAGTCCATCACACAAGCTACACCCTCCCCACCCCACCCCCCCCCAACCTCACCTACTCCATCTGCATTTCACATGGTCTCACAAAAGCAGCCATAATCAAGTACCACTCACACCCTGGTCAATTCTCTCTTCTCCCCTCTTCTATCAAGGCTTGAAAACATAAACCATCAAACCCAAGAACAGCTTCTTCCTTGCTGTTATCAGACTCTTGAATGGACATCTCACATGAATGGACCTCTTCCAATCTACATTGTTGCAGCCCTTAGATTTTTCTTTTATCCACATTTTTTCTGTAGCTATAATATTATATTCTGAACTTATTTTCTGAAGATAGGCACAAAATGCTGGAGTAACTCAGCGGGTCAGGCAGCTTCTCTGGAGTGAAGGAATGGACGACGTTTCGGTTTGAGACCCTTCTTCAGACTGAGAGTCAGGAGAGAGGGAGACATGGAGATATGGCAGGATAAGGTGTGAAAACACTGATCAAAGCAGACGATGATAAGGAAACCTAGAATGGTTCATTGTTAGCTGAGGGGAAGGTGATAAGGAGGCATTAAATCAGTAAAATGTAATCAGGAGGACAGTGAAACTAGTCGGAGAACTAGAATGGCAGAGGGACGGAGAGAGAGAGAGAAAGCAAGGGTTACATGATTCTAGAAAAATCCATATTCTTACCGCTGGATTGTAGCTGCCAAAGCAAAATATGAGGTGCTGTTCCTCCACTTAGCTCTGAAGGTGAAGGAGGCCCAGGACCGAAAGGTCAGTATGGGAATGGGAGGGGGTTAAAGTGTCTATTTTCTCTTTTGCACTATCTGATGTACTTGTACATTTTATGATTTCCATGGATAACATGCAAAACAAGCTTTTTTTTTCTGTATCTTGGAACACATGGCAACAATAAACTAATAGCATTAATTGTTTAGCTCTGAGAACAGCTTAATAAGTTTGAAAGGAACCTGTGTATTATTACAAACATGACCATGAATGATTTAATGAAACAGTAGATCACTCATCTAAATCACTACTGAAACCCACGGACTACATCTGTTGCTCAGCCCCTGAAGACTGACCATTATACTACAACATTTCATTTTATTTCTCAGCTGAGGGATCATTTACAGTGATTTCAGCTATCCAGCTGAAATGAACAGTTGACCTTTAAGTGGAAGGAAATCCAAAGATGTACTGTATGCTCATCATAATGTAAGTGAGCACACGGTCCTATTTATCTGATGTCTTTGAGTCACTGTATTACCTAGTCATCATGTCTTCACATCTAAAACATTACTCTATTGCTGTATACACACAAGGAGGCCTAACTGACAATCCAGGTCTAAAGGAAGATAATTAGAGATTAAAGAATAAACACCAAGAAGAAATTACAACCAGATCAGGATAAGTCAATGTTAGTACATTGCATCCATTATTTAGGAAAGTTTGCTTTATGAATGTTCACTATAAATGCACTACTCTCTGCATATAAGAATACATGTATCCAAAGTTTATATCATGCATTTTGTCCAACTTATTTAATTCAAAACTTCTTGTTTCACAGAATGTTTTCCAAGAAGAACATAGCTTTAAGGTGAGAAGGGTAAAGTTTAAAAGAGATGTGCGAGGTAATTATTTTTTTACACAGAGATGGTAGGTGCCTGGAACGTGCTGCCAGAAGTGGTGGTAGAGTCAGATGATAGTGGTGTTTAAGAGGCTTTTAGATTCGCACATGAATATGCTGGGAATGGATGGATATTGATCACATGCAGGCCGATGACATTAGTTTATCTTGGCATCATGTTAGCATATCAGTGTGGGTCAAAGGGCCTGTTCCTGTGTTGAAGATTTCTATGTTCTAAGGAATGGCTACAACTCACAAAGTTCCCTAACGCTGATCTCTTTATGCAAATGTGCAAGAAAATTCATTGCCTACACCCTGTTCTAAATCCACCTCCTAGATGCTGAGGTATGCCAAAGTCCTTCTTGAATTTGTGCACAATGAACAAAACCGTGACCTCCACACCATGTTTGCCTAACACGCATAAAATGATCAGTTACACAGATAAAGACCATTGTATTTTACATAGCTCACAAATTCCACAGCCTCCCAATCATTCTGTTGAGATGGTTCATTGAGGTGGTTAGACTGGAATGAATTGGAAAAAAAATCATGAATTAAAATCTCAGACAATTAACGTAAATTGGCCTCCGCTTCTCCTAGTGAAATCCTTCTAACTTTGCCTTCCAGTCCTATTCTCCACAGCCCAAGTCTCAATCCACATGAGCTCCAAAGGCTGTAACCAGACCTCCTGAGGATTCGCCCATTTACCTGGCCATGCTGCAGGATGAGATAACCTGCAATGGCTACCTACTCCTAGTCCAAGGGCATACAGTATTTTCAGTCCAGGCTAAGGGGAAGGTGCTGTATTTTTATGTAGATGTAGGCCATCAACCATTCTACAATTGAGGATACCATGGGTGAAGATGTAAAGAATATCTAAAGGACCTCTTATCATGCTTCCTTTCTTAAGAGCAATGAGCGTTCTCTCTATGTATATGGGCTCGTCTTGTGGCTACAGTGACACCAGTGAACAACTCTGGAACAGGAAAGTGCTCCTGCAACTGCAGCATTTCCGGCTACTGAGCTGTAAGTGCAGACCAAAGGGAGTATTGCCTGAGCATTAGTTGTAGAGGGATTGATTGGACTTCATAAGAGGTAAGATCCACAAGATCCACAATGGCACTGCAATAAACCCAGGACATAGAAGGTGACAGCAGGCTGCGTGCCTTCCCTGAACCATTTCATAAAGCTGCCATCAATGCTTCCAAAGTAGTACTAACACCAATGATCAAGACTCTAGTTCAGCTGTCTCTTTCCTAATGGTAACCCTCTGCTCGAAGAACAGCAATCTATTGTAGGGTTTCCCTTCTCCAAGAGAACAATAGTGGGTTCCCAAGGGAAGGCAAGCTGAGGTCTGCTTGGAAGGTCAGAACTCCCTAATGCACAAACAACTTGAATTACCTCTAACTGTGGCTCCACGGATCAGAAGGCTGATGGATTGTCCATGCTATTGACACTGAAATATGTCACCTGGGCTCCTCTTGATCCTGAGAGAGATTGAAGAAGGACTCACCAGTGTCCTTTGATATTTCTGACATGTAGTCAGGCACCAAATCCTAACACATGCATCCACATCAGTCTTGTTATGTATGTTCACCTAACTTTGCCCTCATCCACTGTGTCAGGGCGGCACAGTGGTGCAGAGGTAGAGTTGCCGACTTACAGCACCGGAGACCCGGGTTCATTCCTGACTACGGGCGCTTGTCTATACAGAGTTTGTACGTTCTCCCTGTGACACGTGGATTTTCTCTGGGTGCTCCAGTTTCCTCTCACATTCCAAAGACATGCAGGTTTATAGGTTAATTGGCTTCTGTAAATTGACTATAGTTTGTAGGATAGAACTAATTTATGGGGTTCACTGGTCGTTGCAGACTTGGTGGGCCAAAGGGTCGGTTTCTATTGTTTCTACTCTGTATCTTGAAACTAAACTAAAATCCAACTCCTCTGAGGAGTCTCCAGGGAGATGTCAGAATAGCTTTTCTATCCATTTGGCTTAACTGAAGCCTGTTAATGGCAACCAGAGTCTGTTCATTAGAAACATGTGCCTCCAGCCGAGCATGTTCAACCAAACGCCTACACTCAATGATGTTAGGTAGGTGGCGGTGTCAGGCACAATAATGAGATATCCTCCTCATTATCTTTCTCCACTCCTTCCACTTTTTCATCCACCTCTATTGAATCTTGCTCTTGTACATGATAATGAAATGTAGCACTAGCCACAGAATGGAGGGCTGGTAATGTTGAGTATGGCACAGTTAACAGAGTGCTCAGGAGACAAGCACATACTGTATACAAAAACAGAACACACATTCCTATTAAGGAAGAAGCATATGAAGCATATGAAAGCTTCCCCAGATATATTGATATCTTTGTCACCTATGATCTGCATCACAATAATTCTCAACACTGGTGTCTCACAAGGATGCGTTCTCAGTCTGTACTATATTTACCATACACTCACAACACTCTGGTCAAATCCGGCTCTAACTCCATCTGCACGTTTGCAGATTACACCAATGTGGTGAGCCCGATCATGAACAATAACAAGAGTATAGAAAGGAGATAGAGAACTTAGTAATATGGTACCAGGACAGCAACCTCTCCCTCAATGTCAACAAGATGAAGGAGCTAGTTATTGATTTGAGAAAGCGTGGTGGAGTACATTCCCCACATGTCATCAATGGTGCCAAAGTAGAAATGGTTGAGAGCTTCAAATTTCTTAATATTACCAACGATCTGTTGTGGACCAACCACATTAAAACAACAGCAAAGAAGTCGCACCAACATCTCTACTTCCTTGGGAGACTGGGGAAATTCATCATGTCTCCAATGACTCTTACAAATTTCTACAGATGCACCATGGAAAACATTCTGTCAGGTTGCATTACAACTTGGTAGGGAACTGCTCTGTCCAAGGCCGCAAGAAAGCTAGGGTACTGTCCGACTCAGCTCGGATAGGAAGCAAAGCTTTTCACTGTTCCTCGGTACACGTGACAATAATAAAGCGAAACCTCAACCTAAACCCTTAAGTCTAAAATGGCAGGATCTCTCCTTCAGCCTGATGTGTCTTGGAACTAAAAGGAACCTTCTTATTTTTTGTTCAGATGACAGTTGCAATATACATTATCCTGCAAGACTAATGGGAAAGCTAAGATCAAAGCAACATAAATTTCATAGTTAAATTGTTGTGACTGTGTGGATATGTGGTTTAAATTGTGTGACTGGATGAAAAGGATTAAGGCAGTAATGGGAGAGCAATTTTAGAAATGGTAGCCGTGGAAATCTGCAAATGCATGTGTGCAGTATATACTTCCAAAGGTACGAGGGAGTGTGGAGTGCAGTCATATCTGTTTCAAAACTGTATTTTTGTGGTATGCTTTAGGTGTCAGAGCATTAACCTTGACATACTCAGTAAAGTTATGGAACTTTGTCTAGCACTCTTCCCAGGTGTGGGAGAAATCACCCCAGTGTTATTTTAGCAACCACCTCCTTTTCATCTCTGCTCTGAGGGCCTTCCAGGTATCTCTGGTGCAGGGAACTTGCCTCATCTTCTCAATCTCATCCATACAAGTGGGTGGTGAGTGTATGGAATGCGCTGCCAGAGGAGGTAGTTGAGGCAGGGACTATCGCAACATTTAAGAAACAATTAGACAGGTACAGAACAGGTTTAGAGGGGTATGGGCCAAACGTAGACTGGTGGGACTAGTGAAGATGGGACATGTTGGGCTGAAGGGCCTGTTTCCACACTGTATGAGTCTATGACTCGATGACACGTATGAAGCTCCATGATTGTAAATAGTACAGCATTTCTTGGAGACCATTTTAAATTAGCCTGCAGCAAGTGCATTTCTAACAGTGATGTCCCTTGGTAGAGAGATGTTTTTTACGGATTGAAGACCGGGCACCAATTATTGCAGGAATGGATTCAAGGCACTAATCAAACTAAACCACACACTAACAAGATTAAAACAATGACATAATTTGGGATTAATTGCGATCCAAATTTGAATCCAACCTGCACAGACATTAATAGCTACTGGATAAGCATATGACTCAAATTTAATGTTCCTGTGGTCGGAGATTTTATCCCAAGGCAGAGGTGTCCATAACCAAAGGTGTATAAATTTAGAGTAATAGGCCTGTCCCACTTAGGCGATTTTTCAGGCAACTGCTGGCGACTGTCAAGTTGCCGGCAGTCACCTGAAAAACCAACAACTGGAACGGCGAATGTCAGAGTGGAACACACACACACACATCGCATCCTTCACCAGTCTGTTAAGCAGGCGGGGGACAGGGCAAGCGGGGGGAGCGCTGTCTGAGTGAAATTCACACAGTGCAAAGCCAAGGTGATACAGACACACACCGTGATGAACAGGAAGGTTGGTGTTATAATTAAGACGGCTAAAGCACAGTGTACGGTAAGTCTTTTAAAAGAGTGGGGGAGAAGGGGGGAGAAGGAGGGAGAAGGAATGGAGACAACTTTTAAGAAGCCAGACAAATTTTAAGAAGCCAGAGATACATGGCTGTGAAGCTCGGCGGAAATTAACATTACCTGTCGGTTATCCTTGGTTCTGAAAACTACTGCTTACGTTATTTTTCCCAATGAGCCAATGAGATTCACCGGTCAGCACCGGCTACAACCTACGAGAACCTACAAGAACCTACGAGAACCTTCGACCTCCTGGCAACCCACTAGGACCTCCTGGCGACCCACCTTCGGCACGAGAATTCTCGCTACTCTTCATGGCGGCTTCGTTCAGGTCGCCGATAATTTTTCAACATGTTGAAAAATTTGCGCCGACCATAATGAGGCCGCGACTCGTTCCCAGAATGCGGGAACTCCTCACGACCATGAAGGCGACTCCCCGGCAACCACCCGCGAACATGTGGCGACCATGTGGCGACCGCATAGTCTCCTGCAGTCCCCTAAAAAGTCGTCTAAGTGGGACAGGCCCATAAGGATAAGAGATTCAGATGGGTTCTGAGAAATAATGTATTTCACCCATAGATTGGTTAGAATTAGGATTGCTCTGTCTGAGTGCATGATGGAGGCAGGTTCTCTGAGATCATTTAAGAAGTATCTGGACAAGCATTTGACTCACCAGCATAGATGACTATGAACTAAATCTTGTTAAATGGGACTATTATAAACGGGTACTTGGTAATTGGCATAGATATGGTAGGCGAAGGGGCCTGTTTCTGTACTGTGTGAATCTATGATCCAATTCTAGGCATAAGTATTAATTTTCAGAAAAAGTCCATTAACTGATGAAACCAGATTTTTAAGAACTTTGACATACATACATACATACATACATACATACATTCTTAGAGATTTACTTGGGGAATGTATTCTTGTATACTCAATTACTGAAGGAATTCAGTATTTAATGATGTACAATACAAGAATGAAAATATAGGTAATCATTTTTGTATTATTGTTTCTTTCAGGTGTTGAGCATAATACGAGGCAGGTAATGTATTGCCAAAATTCATAAATCCCATGAAAATATTTTTTAGTTTTTTTTAGTAGAACCTGTGGTAATAACCATCATGATTACGTTACTAAAGTTCAAGTGACACATACTGAATGCAAACTGGTCCACATTGTCTGGTCCACATATGAAACATTGAATAATTAGTTCTCTCCATGCTTACAACATAAGCATCTAAGTGTTTCCAGCAGTTTCTGTTCTGTTTCACCTACCCAATAAATTAGCAATGTTACAAAATTTTGAGATTTAAAAAATAAAGTCTGCAATTTATCCCATCAGATAAAGCATAAAAAGAAGTTTAATTTGACACTTAATTCACTTTCATATCTTCAGTATTAAAAAAGTTATGGCCATTATCATACTCAGAAATTAGCATCTAGTTCCCTATTGCTTTTCCATTGACTTAACACAAAAGCTGTGATCGAGGACAGTTGAAAGCCCATAACTTTCTTAAAAATTATGATAACTGAAAGAAATTTTCAGTTATTATAGATTGAAGCATTCTGAAACAAATATGAAACAATCTTACTTCGAAGACATGAAAATAAAGCATATAATTAGTTAGTTACCTAATTGTAGCTAATTACAAAATTCAATTACTAGATCTAAACATCTATCAATTTCTTAAGAATAGATTAACATTTTTAAATAGCCTGTGTCCAAATAACATTCACACAATAATTCACAATATAACATAATTTTAAAATCTAATTTTCATGAATTTACAGGCCAAATGGAAGGAATTGAATGTTTAATACCTGTAAATTAATGGGCATTTATATCATCTTGTGAGTGAGGATTTCTGGAACGCAATCTTTTGGAACGTTCATTTGCGGTGAATTTAACCCCGTATTGGCATGAAAAATACTGCCGTTAATTCAGGGAATAAAATCACCGTGTCGCATGAAAAAATGTGAATTAAAGGCTTCTTAAGAAGCACTTTTATACATTTAAAGAAACCACTTTCGTTTACCTGTCCCGCGTGTGAAATCCGTCCCCGTTATCGGCGTTGACGCTTCAGGAGCTGCTTTTAAAATTACTCTAGCGCTGACATTGACGATTTAATAAAAATAAAAAATACACAAATCGCCACTAGGAACGATTTGTCAGCCAAGGCTTGTACTCCAACAAAATATTAACCAGGACAAGGGAGGAGAAACTCGCGTTTTAACCCCGCCCCCCCTTAAAGGCGCCAAAATCGCGCACACGGCCAGTGGCAGAATTACAGCGCGACTGAAGGTAAGTTTTGTAACATACCTAAATAAACTGTTTTAGGAAGAAATACATCTTCCGCAGGCTTCTTTCCAAAAGTTTACTATACGTGAGACAGATATCCAGCACAAACGTATCCTCAATTGATTACAAGATCTAACAATCACATTCTTTTCCGAAGAATATTTACATTAATACTGGTACATCATCAGACATTTCACACATTAAATAATTCTGTGAGATCAATTGCATATGTGTGCGTGTTATATTTTTTAAAATAGGGCCCAAATTCTCAAGTTCAGTTGAACCAGAAAGTGAATTGTCCATAATGTTCAAAGGCATATCTAAATATAATCTAACTTCACTGATTAGCACCCACCAAGCACTTCAATGCATTTAAAAATTGTAGATGTAATGCAACTTAGATAATACATTTGAGATGGATGATTAAACCAGAAAATGTATTTTGGCTATCAAGCAGCAAGATTATTTTATTGTGCTGCTGGTACAAATCAGGATTAATCCTGCCTACCTGCTTTGTGTCAGGCGTCATTAGATTGAGGCTACTCGTTGAAATATTCAGAGTGATGTTCATTCCAGAAAACTGCAAATTACTCTTCCCAAGGATACTCGACAATGCTTTACTTGGTGGCTGTTGAGGCAAATCATACAAAAGTAATAACCAAATCTTTACTGACAGGAAGACACTAAAATAGTCATTTTGCATTGTGTACATAATAAATTATCGTAAAATTGCAACAATTATTTATTTTCTGCTTTTAAAATATATCCATAAATTACATTTCCATTTTATTATTTTGATAATTAGTAAAACATAAAATGAACTATACATACTTAAATTTATTCTCAGGATGTAAGGATTGCTGACAAAGTTAGCATTTAGTATTCATTCCTCGCTCAAATTTGAGTAGGTGATGATGAGTTTTCCTCTTGAACTGTGAAATCTGTGACCAAGGGAGTTCCCACACTTCCGTAAGATTGGAAGTTCCAGAATTTTTATTCAGTTATGTCACTGGGTGATAATTGCATTTGCAATCCTTGGCCTACCAGTTAAAGGCTCTGCTCTTGGAAGCTACTGCTAGAGATGCCTTGACAAGTGCATCTTGTAAAGAGTAGACACCACAATCAGAGGAAGATGATGGGAGCAATCTAACTGCTTAGATTGTTCCCTCCCTTAGATAAAGAGGTTCCTCCTTACAGAGTCATGGACATTCTGGAGACCTACAGTATATTTAAGCTATATCCAGAGGCGGATCCTCCCCATTGGAAGCAAAAGATCAAGGAATTAACATTCAGGATTGATGAGGTGATGCTACCACAAGTTGAAAAGATTGCAAATATAAAAAGAAAGAATAGGTAGGATACCTTTCTTTTTCGAAAAGCTCCATTAATACCCGGTACAGCTTCACACACTCGACTAATAGCTTCCCTGAAAAAGAAAGGCATTACCGTGAGGAAGGATTCCTGGGACAAATGAAACCAGCAAAATAACTTTATGTTGCAGGGAGTGCAATATATTAACTAAATGATTTACAACAATATTTTATTGTGCGATAAGGGATGGTACTGAGTTTATGAATAAAATTAGAATAATGATAAAGATTATGTTATCTTGCCTCATGGGTTTTTCTAAGAATCTACACAATTCTTTAAAAATGGGCATTATTTGTGTACAGCATCACAGATTGCCCAGAGATCTTTTCTCTCTCTTTCTCTTCAGGAGAAATAAAATGAGACAAATTTTCTGATTACATACAAATTTCTTCTGTGATGGAGACAGACTATTGACCGACATCTACTACAAACCCACTGACTCCCATAGCTATCTAGACTACACTTCTTTCCATCCTGCTTCCTGTAAAGACTATATTCCCTACTCCCAATTCCTCCATCTATGCCGCATCTGTGCCCAGGATGAGGTTTTCCATACCAGGGCATCGGGGATGTCCTCATTCTTTAGGAAACGGGGGTTCCACTCTTCCATTTTCGATGAGGCTCTCACTAGGGTCTCCGTAACATCGCTCTTGCTCCCCATCCTCCCATTCGTAACAAGGACAGAGTCCCCCTTGTCCTCACCTTCCACCCCACCAGCCGTCACATACAGCATGTAATCCTCCAACATTTTCGCCACCTCCAACGGGATCCCACTACTGGCCATATCTTCCCATCTCCACCCCTTTCTACTTTCCACAGAGACCGTTCCCTCCGCAACTCCCTGGTCACCTCGTCCCTTACCACCCAAACCACCCCTCTCCCCAGGTACTTTCCCCTGCAACTGCAGGAGATACAACACCTGTCCCTTTACCTCCCCTCTCGACTCCATCCAATGACCCCGACAGTCTTTGCAGGTGAGGTTCACTTGCACCTCCTTCAACCTCATCTACTGTATCCGCTGTTCCAGGTGTCAACTCCTGTACATCGGTGAGACCAAGCGCAGGCTCGGCGATCACTTGGCTGAACACCTCCGCTCAGTCGGCCTTAACCTACCTGATCCCCTGGTAGCTCAGCACTTTAATCCCCCCTCCTATTCCCAATCCGACCTTTCTGTCCTGGGGCTCCTCCGTTGTCAGAGTGAGGTCCAGCGCAAATTGGAGGAACAGCACCTCATATTTCGCTTGGGTAGCTTACACCATAGCATTATAAACATTGACTTCTCTAACTTCAGAAAGCCCTTGCTTTCCCTCTCCCTCTCCATCCCCCCCCCCCTTTTCCCACTAGTCTTATTGTCTCTGACTACATTCTATCTCTGTCCCACCCACTCCCCTGACATCAGTCTGAAGAAGGGTCTCGACCCGAAACATCACCCATTCCTTCTCTCCAGAGATGCTGCCTGTCCCGCTGAGTTGCTCCAGCATTTTGTGTGTACTAATAAGTTCTTCAGCATAACATACTCTCTTTAAACAACACCAAATAGTGTGGCTATGGTGAATTGTTTCTTTTAATGTTTTAAAATGAATCTAGTAGCATAATGCTTATTTTTTTATCCTTTTATCCAGCCATCTCTTTTTCCAAAGGAGTACTGAAGAAAGTCAAAACAAGGCAGAGTCCACTCTACTCGAGAAGTGTACTGTGACTGGAATTATCTGGAAACTCTAAGGCAAACAGGCAGACATTTGCTCATAATTGTTCTTGTTTTGTCTCTGTAACATTGCCCAAAAAGGCAGAGAAGCAGTGTTTATAACCTATAAATGTGTTTTCCCCAGACTTCATGGGTTGTTCTGACAGTGCACAGGCTGTATCACCAAGGAACATGTACGCACTAGAAATAATGGTTGCAGGGCTAAGCTGTTATGTTCATTTAAATCAATACTCAACACAGAAAGCTACAAATCTGAAATATAAGCAATGCTGGAAATAGTCAACATGTCAAGCAGCATCTACAGAGTGTGGATAAAAAACTAATTCATAACGATGACATTAATCAAGTCCGTATATACTAGTTATGCCTTGCTCACTTGGTTACAATGTTTGCCTTTTCCTAGATAAAAGATTTTTTTTAAATTATGCACTCGATAACTCAAACTCAGAAAGTCTAGAAAAATTCAGAATGTTTGGCAGCTTCTATTGACTGAACAGCAAGTTAACATTTTTGCATGGTATCATCAATTTAACAAAGGTTAGCAAGAGTTGAGTCTGTGGAATTCTCTGCCTCAGAGGGCGGTGCAGGCCGGTTCTCTGGATACATTCAAGAGAAAGCTAGATAGGGCTCTTAAAGATAGCAGTCAGAGGATATGGGGAGAAGGCAGGAACGGCTTATTGATTGGGGATGATCAGCCATGATCACATTGAATGGCGGTGCTGGCTCGATGGGCCGAATGGCCTGCTCCTGCACCTATTGTCTGATTGCATGATTGCACAAGTCAATCTTAGCTAGGACAAAAGCACCAATAACAAGAAATGAAAGATGAAAGTTCATTTATTTATAGTATATATAACAGTTTAAGTATCATCCAAAATCATGTTGTTTGGACAGTTTATTGCACAGAACATTGATAGTTCATCACATCTTTGGTGTTGGACTGTATTGTCTAAAATGAATATTAGTTCAGAATATGATTACTTGAATGACTACGAAGATGTTTGGTTTACAGGGATGGGTCCGATTACTTAATTTATGTATAAATGACCTGGATTATCTTTTTTAAAGGACGTTTGGATATGTACATGGATAGTAAAGGTTTATGAAAGGGATTGAGCCAACTATGGGCAACTGGGACTAGCTTAGATGGGGCATCTTGGTCGGCATGGAAGAGTTGGGCTGAAGAGCCTTGTTCCATGCTGTATAACTCGATGACTATTTCATATATGTAGGTACTAGATTGAGAATTGCCAATTGTATCATATTTGGAGAAAAATTGAACAAGGAAGGACACACAATCTATTGGAATGGATAGATGTGTGTCAAACATAGTTATTAGTAGAAAATATAAGGCAGCATAATTGCAAGAACAGAGGAAGGAATATACCTTAAACAGTAAGATCTGAAATCAACCAGGGAGAAAAGGGGATCTTGATTGCAGACACACATTTCATTAAAGAAAATAGTGCAAATATGGCCTAAAAGTAAGCAAAATGAATGTTTGATCTTATATTTAGATACATTAATTATAAACATAAATAGATAATGTTTAATTTTTGCAATGTTTATGTTTGGATATTGTTGGTATGATGCACAATCATTGGAAAATTTATGGACAGGACATAAAAGCTACCGAGAATGAATACAACTTGCAAAGGTCAAAAATGCCAACAATTGATAAATGTACTTATGAGTGGAGATATTTTTCAAATTAGGGCATTTAACTAGAATTGCACCAGTTAAAGCTTATCGAAGACTATGGTTGAGTAAATAATTATATTGATTATACCACAGCAGCTCATGATAGTAATACATTAATACTATACTACTATCGTGATAGGGATGAATATTAAAAGTACTGCTGAGAAGACCCACCAAAAAGATGACAGAGGTATCAGAGATGCAAGCAGCAGACTAGATATGGCCATGGTTCCTTAATTACAGCTAAAGCAGACATTGAGCAGCTTAGGTTTGCAATGGCATCCATGAGTACTATTCATAGACCTTTCATAGGCTCAATTTGTTTATTTAGGCTTATTTTGAACAGGCTATCAAACCTCTACCAAGGTGTGTCCTCCATCCTCCGCTCTGTCCCATACATCTCAATGGCAGAAGTCAGATCTGCTTTCACAAGGGTCTACCCTCGATAAAAGGTTGGCCCGGATGGAGTCCCTGGACAGCTTCTGAAATTGTGCACCAATTAAAAGGTAACAAGTCTTCTACCCCGTCTGTTTCAAGGAAATCTCCATCATTTAGTCCCAAAGAAAAACAAAGTGCCCTGTCTCAATGACCACCATCCAAGAGTTCTAACATCAACTATAATAAAATGCTTTAAAAAAGTGATAATGGCCTGCATTTGCACCAGTCTTTAATATAATCTATGCCCACTGAAATTAATGTGCAGAAAAATAGGTTTACGGGAGGATGCCATCTCCCTTGTGCTACATTCAACCCTGGATCACCTTGACAATAAGAAGACCTACTGCAGGATGCAATTCGCTGATTACACCTCAGCCTTCAAAACCATAATTTCAAATAGGATAATCTCTAAACCTCCGGATTTTGGACGCAGGCCTCCATATGCAACTGGCTCCTGGACTTTTTGATCAGCAGACAGTTTGGATTGGTCATAACATTTCCTCCACCCTGACCCTCAACACTGATGCCCCTTAAGATTGTCATGATCAGTCTCTTGTTCTACTCCCTGTACATCCATGACTGTCTGAGCAAGTACAATGCCACCTCGATTTTTAGGTTCAGTTCGATCTACAATGAGGTACAGGAAAGATACAAAGAACCTAATGTCATGACAATGACCTAGCCTTTAATGTCAGCTAGACAAAATAGTTGCTTGATAACCTCAGGAAGCAAGGGGGTGATCACAACCCTGTCCTGATCAGCGGAGCTGCTGTGGAGATGGTCGACAGCTTCAACTTCCTTGGTATCCATATCACCAGCATCCTAACCTGCTTCCTTCACACTGATGTGAGGATTAAGAAAGTGCATCAGATTTACCATATCCACGAAGATTCTCTTGAACTTCTACAGGAAGTATTCTGACATGATCCATCTCAACCTAGTATGGCAACTGCTCTGCTGTTGACCACCTGAAAGAAAGTCCATCAGGGGCTCGTCACTTCCATCCAGTCCATCTTCACGGTGTGTTGCATCAGGAAGGTAAAAAGTATTGTTCAGGAAGCCTGTCACCCTGGCCATTCCCTTTTCTCTGCACTATCTTCTGGGAGAAGATTTAGGAGTTTGAAACCAGGACATCTAGGAATTAAGTACAATTTCCCTACTGCTGTCTGACTCTTGAACCAGTCGTAACCTTTTATATCCCATTCCCAGCGGTGCTGCCACGTACGCTTGCCCTTAATTCTACCTCATTCGGTTATTGCATTCTTGTACTCTCATATTCCTTATAGTTCTTGGATGTTGCATTACAATCTTGCACCATTCTGCTTTTCTGCACTCATTTTTTGTTGGAAATATTGTTGCATATATCATCACGTATTTATTGTTGCATATGTCATCACTGTATATATGTACTGGTTACTTTGTGAGCTCCATGCGAACAAGGAATTTCATGGCACCCTGGGGTACATGCGAATAAATTATTGTACTCAAAGCACTTGATCATGTTTCACCCCTAGCAGCATATTGTAAATAAATCACAGACTCTCTGTGTACATAATTTGCAAGATCATTGAGATTGCTGAAAGATTGACATACAGCTCGACGCCGTAAGCAAGCTTTCACTGTATTTACTCAATCCTTACAGGTTGCAGCATCATGTTTCTCATATATAATATGATCACTTAAAGGTTTGATGTTAATTTGATGTCATAAAGTTATGATGACCAGGATTAAGATTTGAAAAATTACATTTGAAGCAATTGAGTCATATATTTTTTATAATAGTGCCTTACCTTGTAATCTGTGTCCTTACATTGAAATCAAGGGAACGCATTGACCGTAACACTTCTATACAGCCTAGATACTGTAAAGAAAATTAAAATGACATCAATATATTTTTTCAATAATCATGTTTGGATGATTTTTCATAAGCTCTAGCATATTAATTACTTTTTTCCATATGTCATTCGGATAATAATTTATTTCCAGTTAATTAATTTCTTACTACATGTGAAATCATTTAAATAACTATTACTGACATTTATATAGCATTTACAATCAGTAAAATATCACAAGTCATTTGATAAGAGTATTAGCAGCCATATTTGCCAACATACTTGCTCCAAGAGATAGGTTTTATGGTTGTATTTCATGTATTGTTTGAAACCTCTGCACAATAACATACTCTTTTACTTCCTTGGCATTAATGGATACACCTGTACCTAATGTTACAGGTACTTAATCTATGAACCACTGTTGTATAACATTAGTACCTCCAGCATTGTAAAGCACTTTGACCAACGAGAGTTGTTTTTTAAATGTGCTATATAAATAAAAGTGACTTGACTTGACTTGACACCCCCAGTGCTGCCATTACCACCCTTAGAAACATAGAAACATAGAAACATAGAAAATAGGTGCAGGAGTAGGCCATTCGGCCCTTCGAGCCTGCACCGCCATTCAATATGATCATGGCTGATCATCCAACTCAGTATCCTGTACCTGCCTTCTCTCCATACCCCCGATCCCTTTAGCCACAAGGGCCACATCTAACTCCCTCTTAAATATAGCCAATGAACTGGCCTCAACTACCTTCTGTGGCAGAGAATTCCACAGATTCATCACTCTCTGTGTGAAAAATGTTTTTCTCATCTTGGTCCTAAAAGACTTCCCCCTTATCCTTAAACTGTGACCCCTTGTTCTGGACTTCCCCAACATCGGGAACAATCTTCCTGCATCTAGCCTGTCCAACCCCTTAAGAATTTTGTAAGTTTCTATAAGATCCCCCCTCAATCTTCTAAATTCTAGCGAGTACAAGCCGAGTCTATCCAGTCTTTCTTCATATGAAAGTCCTGCCATCCCAGGAATCAGTCTGGTGAACCTTCTCTGTACTCCCTCTATGGCAAGAATGTCTTTCCTCAGATTAGGAGACCAAAACTGTACACAATACTCCAGGTGTGGTCTCACCAAGACCCTGTACAACTGCAGTAGAACCTCCCTGCTCCTATACTCAAATCCTTTTGCTATGAATGCTAACATACCATTCACTTTCTTCACTGCCTGCTGCACCTGCATGCCTACTTTCAATGACTGGTGTACCATGACACCTTTCCACATTAAGGATGCTGTATCAGTCTAGGGAACCTTCATTGCACTCGCTCCATGGCAAGTATATTTCTTCTTAGATAAGTTGATCCCAACTGCACGAAATATTGCAAGTATGGTTTCAACTAGACATCCTTGCTTGCGTATTCAAATTCCCTTATGACATCACTGGGTTGCCACCGTAATATATAACTTTGTTATAACATAATAGTATGTTATTTTACTATTATAATGGTGTTGGAGAAATATAAATCCTTTAATAATAAATATAGGCCTATAAATGCAGATACATACTGTTTTTTCCCAACACCATGCACCTGAAAATTCACTTAACTTCAGAGCGAATTGCAATCGCAGCTATTTTCAAATGGAATCCCACCAGTTGAGAAGTTCTATCAGATAATTCTGGTTGAAATTCATTCTTTCTTTCTTAATGTCAGTCACACATGGGATTCTCATTGACAGCTTTGTTTATAGCATATCCCATGGTCATCCCAGATTTATCCTATCCAAGACATTCTCCTCCACATCCTTTTTGCAGCTTACAAGCTTCCTTTCTCTCCTTCCCACTTCTGACCTGAAATGTTAATTTAGTTTCTCTTCCCACAGATGTGGCCTGACCTGCTGAGAATGTCCAGCATTTTCTATTCTTATCCTACAGAGGGAGATGTTCTTCAATGTGTATCCCTCCTCTAGACAGTGGCAAGGAAACTCAGGTCACATTTTTCCAAGGAGCACCTGTTGATGCCCACCTCCCTCCCCCCCCCCCCCCCCCACCCGCAACACCATCCCCACCCTGCCAAAAACATTCTCTCATAGAATGCCTCATTTGGAAAGTGTGCAATGATCAAACAGACAGCAAAATTGTTCATGGACATGATGTGCAATGATCTGTAGCAAACTTTTAATGATGCAGATCTAAGCCGAAATTCTGATGGTATATTGAGATCAAGCCATTATTTGATTTACCTGCAGGACAACTCTTCTAACTTCTATCCATGTACACCAATGCATGCTGTAACAAGTGTTTGATTAAATAATCATGAACTGGGATCTAATGCCCCTGTCCCACTTAGGAAACCTGAACGGAAACCTCTGGAGACTTTGCGCCCCACCCAAGGTTTCCGTGCGGTTCCCGGAGGTTCCCGAAGGTTTTTGTCAGTCTCCCTAATGGTCGAAAGTGGTTTCCGCTTCTTCTATATTCTGGCGATTATTTCAAAAAATTAAAAACAGGCCGCGACTAAAAATAGGTTGACGTTTTAAAAATCGGTAATTTTTTAGTTGAAGCCAGTTGCGATGCTAGTTGAAGGTGGTTGCCGGAGGTCGCAGGTAGTGGAAGGTAAGACCTCCCTGGTGGAATAAAACTGGGTGAAAAAAAGGTCTTTCCTTCCACTACCTACAACCTCCGGTCTGCATTGTATTTAAATGTGCGCAAAAACGATCCCCCATAGCGCTACGATTTTTCGCCACCTTGCTCACCATTCTCCTCTGCTGCAAGTCAAATAAGTTTTATTCCGATCGGTAACATAGTACAAAAGTTATGAAGGTTTAAAAATCGTAAAAACCGCCCCTTCCGGAACCCACTGTCAATAACGCGGCGAGGAGAATAAAAACATGAAGGGGCGGAGTGTGTTGAGCAGCTTGCGCAGAGTGTGCAGCCCGCGGGGAGTGCGCAGCCCGCGGGGAATGCGCAGGCCGCGGAGAGTGTGCAGCCTGCAGACTGCTTCTGCAACGACCAGCACGATCAGCCGGAAGCTGTTGAGTTGAACCGGAAGCCTCTGAGTGAAGCCACAGTGGGACCGGGATCTGCTGCGTGAGGCCGAAAGCTGAAGGTGCGGGGTGGGCAGAGTGCGAGCTGCTGTGACCACACCCCCTCCCCACACCCCCCCTTCCCCACCCCACCCCCCCTTTCCCCAAACTCCCCCCTTTCCCCAAACTCCCCCCTTTCCCCACACCCCCCCTTTTTCCCCACACCACCCCATTTCCCACAACCCCCTTTCCCACAACCCCCTTTCCCACAACCCCCTTTCCCACAACCCCCTTCCCCATCCCCCTTCCCCCACCCCCCTTCCCCCTCACCTACCCTTCCCTACACCCCCCCCTTCACCACCCCCCTTCCCCACACCCCCCCTCCCCCATACCCCCTTCCCCACACCCCCCCTCCCCCACCCCCCTCCTTCCCCACACCCCCCTCCCCCACACCCCCCTCCTTCCCCACACCCCCCCCTCCTCCACACCTCCCCTCGGCCACCCCCCCTCCCCCACAACCCCCCCTTCCCCACCCCTCCCCCACACCCCCTCCCCTGAGAGATGGAATATTGCGTTGGGGGAACCGGTTGCGTTGGGGGGACCAGGCCTCCCGTGTGACTGTGACCCAATGGGTCCCACTTAGTCCAGTAACCTATAAATGTCATTGAACAGTGTGCTGTAAAGCTGATACTAACATTTGCAGAATCTCCAGCTGTGGATGGTACTGGTATTGGTTTGTTATTGTGTAAGGTACTGTGGTAAACCTTTGTGTACGTGCTATTGAAATAAATCAGATAATACCACACATGATGGGAGGAATCGGAGAAGTGCTTCCAAGCCCTCAAATTCATGTATTGTCTTTCTGCTGACTAGGTAGCACACAACAAATGCATTTCTCTGCACCTCGGTACATGTGACAATAAACTAAACTGTAAACTATAAACTCTTCTTGCTCCTGTAAACTCTGGCAGAACCAGCAAAAGAGTTTCCATATGAGTGTGATGTGATCATAACAGGAAAAGTGACACAACGGCTTTTTCAGTAATCTATTACAATATTCATATAAGCTCCAAGCCAATAAATCAGACCATCAACAATTCAAGATGTAAGTGGATGAACAGATGACTCTGTGGTCATGAGATGAGTTACCACCTCCACAGAACCCCACATTTGAATTAGTTTATACAATCGTATTTCAATAGCAAACATTCAGGATAATTTTGGTATCTGTTTTCACACCAATAGGAACAACCTTAATGAGATTGCTGTAAGCCTCCCAAAGCGGGTAAGTTGCTGTATTCCAAATTTTTCGGACCAGGGAGGGGTTGAATTCTTATCTGATCAACAAAACGTTTCATGCTGCAGGCAATGTAACCACATAACCACCAGCATAATTGTTTCTGACACTTTAACCATTAGTTTTGGTTTGGCCCCAAATGGGATCTCTTTCCCACTGGTAAAGGTTCCTTCAGCAGTCAAAATTCACTGAGACTCTGCCAAGGAAAGGATACCTGGGCATTGAATAATGTCAAGGATATGGGGAAAAGTTCTTGTTTCTTTCACTCCATTATAACTTCTCATGCTCTAAGCTTAAACTTCAAGAAATGTTTCATAATCTTTCTGCACTTCACAAAGATATCCAGGATCAAGCAAATCATTTAATCTTAATGTTACCAAAAACTATTATAGAGTAAACACGTGGTGAGGTAACCTCAAAAAAGAAGTTTAATAAGTTGTACCCTCGATTCTTACACATCCATGTGTTTTATTGATTTTCAAAACTCACTAATTCTCAAAATGGACAAAGCTATACATCCTAGACTTGGTGACACTGGACAACATGAAAGACAGCCTCATATGGCCACACGACTCAAAATATTTGACTTATTCCAACATCTATTTTGGTCGCCTAATTATAGGAAGGATGTCAACAAAATAGAGAGAGTACAGAGGAGATTTACTAGAATGTTGCCTGGGTTTCAGCAACTAAGTTACAGAGAAAGGTTGAACAAGTTAGGTCTTTATTCTTTGGAGCGCAGAAGGTTAAGAGGGGACTTGATAGAGGTCTTTAAAATTATGAGCGGGTTAGACAGAGTGGACGTGGATAAGCTTTTCCCATTGAGAGTAGGGAAGATTCAAACAAGGGGACATGACTTGAGAATTAAGGGACAGAAGTTTAGGGGGAACATTAGGGGGAACTTCTTTACTCAGAGAGTGGTAGCTGTGTGGAATGAGCTTCCAGTGGAAGTGGTGGAGGCTGGTTTGATGTTATCCTTTAAAAATAGATTGGATGGGTATATGGACGGGAAAGGAATGGAGGGTTATGGTCTGAGTGCAGGTAGATGGGACTAGGGGGAAGTATTTATTTTTAATTTTTTTTTTTAATGTTCGGCACGGACTTGAAGGGCCGAGATGGCCTGTTTCCGTGCTGTTATGGTTATATGGTTATTTGGTTATATCTCAAAAAATTGATATTTTTACCCCTTCTATAAATTCCTAAATGAAGGAAATTGAAACAGTTCCTCACAAAGTTATCATATCTATTATGGTTTAGACATGTTACTTCACTTTAGGTACTTCTGACTGATTATTAATTTGTGAGTCTCACCAACATTATCCCGAGGAGTGCATCGTAGGGTTGCATTACTGTTCTGCACAATAGTTTACTGCTCAGAGTACAGAGCTGGAACTACAACGTTTAGGGCAAACTCTACACCAAGGATTATTTGCAAGGTTCCACATCTGGACTAGAATCGTGCAAAACTGCAAATGTGTCGTGAAAGTTGAAAAATTAATTACCGTTTAACAGTTAATCAGTATGCATAATTAAATCAGCAAAAGAAGGAAATAGCATCTGTGGAGACAGAAATAAAGTTCACATTTCAGGTTGATGACCCATCAGACCCAGGAAAAGTTAAAACTCAATCAAATTTGCTTTTGGAATTCTGGTCATCGATTGGAAACATTAAACTGTTTTCACACCACAAGTGCTGCCAGAACTGGTTAGGATTTCCTCTTTGCATTTCAAATTTTCAATATCTGCAGCGATTTTTGTTTTGATTATTAATTACTGCATTAAATTACCAGGCATGATATTCATTGTTTCCAAATTTAAAGGAAAAAACAGCTTTTTTTTTTGTTAAAAACAAATTGATCTTTCAGTATTTTAAATTTCAGTAGCATAAGTTTTACAGTAGTGATATTATGAGGTAATCATATTTGAGCCATTTTGATGGAAAATACTTTGATAACATTTAAGTTGAAAAATAATTGGTCTAACTTGAAACATTAGCCTGCTTTCAACAAATACGTATAAAATTCATCCACCAATACAAATATTTTAATCTTTTAAACCTATGCCCAGGAATGTCCAGAGGTTGCTCTGATGGCAAAGCAATAACAAAGCTGAGTCCTTTGTCCAAACATGAACAAAACAAATAGGAGGAGGATTAGGTCTCATAGCCCATTGAACCCTCTCCACCATTGAACAAAGTAACAAAACTGCTTGCAGGTTCGCAATATATGGCATCCCTCTGTCTGCTGGTTTCTAAACGTTTTCCTACGAAGGAGTCAGAACAGACTATACTGAATATTCAGGATCTGATGGTGAACATTATAGCTTCCATTACAGCTTGAGCAGCTCCACTTTGCAACTGTCTCTATATCTCGTGATTACCTTTGAGTCCAAGAATATATAAATGTCAGGCGTAATTATATTCAGCAAGTGGGCACCATTGCACTCTCGGGCAGAGAATTCAAAAAGTAAACCAAGGCATTTCTCTTCATCTCAGTCTTTAATACCTGATCTCTTATCTTGAAACTATGTCTCCTAAACCTTCCAGCTAGTGAAAACAGCCTCTTAAGATTTACCCATTTGAAACACCAATGATTATGGACCCATCCACAGAGCAACTCTACTGCAGGAATCAACCTATTAAACCATTTATTGTGCACAGAAACCAAGCTACACACCTTGTTTTCAATGTTTGGTACCTCAAAGCCCTGCACAATTGAAGGACACTGTTAACTCCTAGTAAAAAAGACGGATTTATCATTTACCTTCTGAAACACTTCCCATACCTGCATTTTCACTGCTGTACTTTCTGTACATATTACCAGACACCCAAAACTGCTTTCAGGATCACAATATATGACATCCCTGTGTCCACTGATTTCTGACAGCATCTACAGTGGGTGCTCAGACGGTCTGTTTGCTGGAAATGGTATTAGTGAGGTTACATTACACAGCTAGTAACACAAAGGCCTGAAATCATAATTCAGGCAATAATTCTAATCTCAGCACGACAGATCAAATAGGTCGTAATCTTTGGAAAACACTGGGGTCTATCCAAACTGTAGCACAGTATCCAGGTCTGGGTGCCATTGTTTCAGAAAGAAAGAAAGGTTTTGAAAAAAAATTGCAAATTTGCAAATGATTCTATGGATGAGGGACTTAATACCGATTGATGGACTGACAAGTTTAGTTGTCCATGGAGGGTATCTGATAGTACATAAAATCACAGATAGATAGAGAAAAAATATTCCAAGTGTAGAAGGCTTAAGAATTAGGAGCAAAGAAAGAAGGTGACAGGGAAAGAATCAGGTGACACAAGAAAGTTTTGTTTTGACACAGTGGGTGGTTAAGGTCCAAGGTCACTGCCAGGGGTAATAGTGGAGGCAGTTAATTATGGTGTTCAGAAAAAATTGCTGGACAACAACCTAATATAAAATAATTGTAGGGTTATGGGTAGAGATCAGGGGATTGGACTATTCTTAAAAAGGGTCCAACAGATCTGATGGACTGAATAATCACCATCATGGATGTAATTGTGTAAAATATGAACAAAAATACTGAATTCCAGAGATGAAGTTAAAGCAAGTGCTCTATACATCAAGCAACAAATAGTCAAGTATGAAAATATTTTAATTTTTTTTTAAAGTTATTATTTATGATTCCTCCACTGGCAGAGAATCGACATGGACACCTTCTCCATAAATATGAGTTTCACAGTCTTTTGCAGAAATTACTTAAATAACCTTACACTTCTGCATGTACAAAAATGCTGAAAATCTGATTTAAAAAGATAACATTTTGGAGTGACTCGTCTGATAAATTTGAATTGAAAATTGCTGGATGTTTGTAGC
>JAXLNO010001512.1:0-32699 GCA_038087875.1 Malacoraja senta
CTCGCCGGATTTATAGCGACCTTGCCGGATGTTGTGGCGTACCTTGCCGGATTTATGGCGACCTCGGCCGGAAATGTGGGCGACCTTGCCGGGTTTATGGCGACATTGCCGGATTTATGGCGACCTCGCCGTAAATGTGGCGACCTTGCCGGATTTGAGGCCTCCTTGCCGGATTTATGGCGACCTCGCCGGAAATATGGAGACCTTCCCTGATTTGTGGCCACCATGCCGGATTTATGGCGAACTTGCCGGAAATATGGCTACCTTGCCGGATTTGTGGCCACCTTGCCGGAAATATGGCGACCTTGCCGGATTTGCGGCGACCTTGTCGGATATATGGAGACCTCGCCGGATTTATAGCGACCTTGCCGGATTTGTGGCGACCTTGCCGGATTTATGGCGACCTCGCCGTAAATGTGGCGACCTTGCCAGATTTGAGGCCTCCTTGCCGGATTTATGGCGACCTCGCCGTAAATGTGGCGACCTTGCCGGATTTGAGGCCTCCTTGCCGGATTTATGGCGACCTCGCCGGAATATTGCGACCTTGCCGTTTTGCGGCCGACCTCCCCGGATTTATAGCAACCTTGCCGGATTTGTGGGCGACTTTGCCGGATTTATGGCGACCTCGCCGGAATGTGGGCGACCTTGCCGGGTTTATGGCGACCTTACCGGATTTATGGCTACCTCGCCGTAAATGTGGCGACCTTGCCGGATTTGAGGCCTCCTTGCCGGATTTATGGCGACCTCGCCGTAAATGTTGCGACCTTGCCGGATATGAGGCCTCCTTGCCGGATTTATGGCGACCTCGCCGGAAATATGGCGACCTTCCCTGATTTGTGGCCACCATGCCGGATTTATGGCGAACTTGCCGGAAATATGGCTACCTTGTCGATTTGTGGCCACCTTGCCGGATTTATGACGACCATGCCGGAAATATGGCGACCTTGCCGGATTTGTGGCGACCTTGCCGGATTATGGCGACCTTGCCGGAAATATGGCAACCTTGACGGAATTTATGGCGGCATTGCCGGAAAAATGGCGACCTCGCCGGTTTATGGCGACCTTGCCGGATTTGTGGCCACCTTGCCGGAAATATGGCGACGTTGCCGGATTTGCGGCGACCTTGCCGGATATATGGCGACCTCGCCGGATTTATAGCGACCTTGCCGGGATTTGTGGCGACCTTGCCGGATTATGGCGACCTCGCCTGAAATGTGGCGACCTTGCCGGGTTTATGGCGACATTGCCGGATTTATGGCGACCTCGCCGTAAATGTGGCGACCTTGCCGGATTTGAGGCCTCCTTGCCGGATTTATGGCGACCTCGCCGTAAATGTGGCGACCTTGCCGATTTGAGGTCTCCTTGCCGGATTTATGGCGACCTCGCCGGAAATCTGGGCGACCTTCCCTGACTTGTGGCCACCATGCCGGATTTATGGCGAACTTGCCGGAAAATATGGCTACCTTCCCTGATTTGTGGCCACCATGCGGATTTATGGCGAACTTGCCGGGAAATAAGGCTACATTGTCGGATTTGTGGCCACCTTGCCGGATTTATGACGACCATGCAGGAAATATGGCGACCTTGCCGGATTTGTGCGACCTTGCCGGATTTATGGCGACCTTGCCGGAAATATGGCAACCTTGACGGATTTGTGGCGACCTTGCCGGATTTATGGCGTCCTTGCCGGATATATGGCGACCTTGCCGGATTTGCGGCGACCTTGCCGCATTTATGGCGACCTTGCCGGAAATATAGCGACTGCTGGATTTATGGCGACCTTGCCTGATTTTATGGCGAACTTGCCGGAAAAATGGCTACCTTGTCGGATTTGTGGCCACCTTGCCGGATTTATGACGACAATGCCGGAAATATGGCGACCTTGCCGGATTTGTGGCGACCTTGCCGGATTTATGGCGACCTTGCCGGAAATATGGCAACCTTGACGGATTTATGGCGGCATTGCCGGAAAAATGGCGACCTCGCCGGGTTTATGGCGACCTTGCCGGATTTGTGGCCAGCTTGCCGGAAATATGGCGACCTTGCCGGATTTGCGGCGACCTTGCCGGATATATGGCGACCTCGCCGGATTTATAGCGACCTTGCCGGATTTGTGGCGACCTTGCCGGATTTATGGCGACCTCGCCGGAAATGTGGCGACCTTGCCGGGTTTATGGCGACATTGCCGGATTTATGGCGACCTCGCGTAAATGTGGCGACCTTGCCGGATTTGAGGCCTCCTTGCCGGATTTATGGCGACCTCGCCGGAATATGGCGACCTTCCCTGATTTGTGGCCACCATGCCGGGATTTATGGCGAACTTGCCGGAAATATGGCTACCTTGCCGGATTTGTGGCCACCTTGCCGGAAATATGGCGACCTAGCCGGATTTGCGGGCGACCTTGCCGGATTTATGGCGACCTCGCCGTAAATGTGGCGACCTTGCCAGATTTGAGGCCTCCTTGCCGGATTTATGGCGACCTCTCCGTAAATGTGGCGACCTTGCCGGATTTGAGGCCTCCTTGCCGGATTTATGGCGACCTCGCCGGAAATCTGGCGACCTTCCCTGGTTTGTGGCCACCATGCCAGATTTATGGCGAACTTGCCGGAAATTTGGCTACCTTGTCGGATTTGTGGCCACCTTGCCGGATTTATGACGACCATGCCGGAAATATGGCGACCTTGCCGGATTTGTGGCGACCTTGCCGGATTTATGGCGACCTTGCCGGAAATATGGCAACCTTGACGGATTTATGGCGGCATTGCCGGAAAAATGGCGACCTCGCCGGGTTTATGGCGACCTTGCCGGATTTGTGGCCACCTTGCCGGAAATATGGCGACCTTGCCGGAATTGCGGCGACCTTGCCGGATATATGGCGACCTCGCCGGATTTATAGCGACCTTGCCGGATTTGTGGCGACCTTGCCGGATTTATGGCGACCTCGCCGGAAATGTGGCGACCTTGCCGGATTTGAGGCCTCCTTGCCGGATTTATGGCGACCTCGCCGGAAATCTGGCGACCTTCCCTGATTTGTGGCCACCATGCCGGATTTATGGCGAACTTGCCGGAAATATGGCTACCTTGTCGGATTTGTGGCCACCTTGCCGGATTTATGACGACCATGCCGGAAATATGGCGACCTTGCCGGATTTGTGGCGACCTTGCCGGATTTATGGCGACCTTGCCGGAAGTATGGCAACCTTGACGGATTTGTGGCGACCTTGCCGGATTTATGGCGTCCTTGCCGGATATATGGCGATCTTGCCGGATTTGTGGCGACCTTGCCGGGTTTATGGCGACCTTGCCGTAAATGTGGCGACCTTGCCGGATTTGAGCCCTCCTTGCCGGATTTATGGCGACCTCGCCGGAAATATGGCTAACTTGTCGGATTTGTGGACACCTTGCCGGATCTATGACGACCATGCCGGAAATTAGGCGACCTTGCCGGATTTGTGGCGACCTTGCCGGAAATATGGCAACCTTGACGGATTTGAGGCGACCTTGCCGGATTTATGGCGTTCTTGCCGGATATATGGCGACCTTGCCGGATTTGTGGCGACCTTGCCGCATTTATGGCGACCTTGCCGGAAATATGGCGACTGCCGGATTTCTGGCGACCTTGCCGGATTTATGGCGACCTTGCCGGAAATATGGAGAACTTGCCGGATTTGTGGCGACCTTGCCGGATTTGTGGCGATATTGCCGGAAATATGGCGACCTTGCCGGATTTATGGCGACCTTGCCGGATTTGTGGCGACCTTGCCGGATTTATGGCGATATTGCCGGATATATGGCGACCTTGCCGGATTTATGGCGACCTTGCCGGGTTTATGGCGACCTTGCCGGATTTATGGCGACCTCGCCGTAAATGTGGCGACCGTGCCGGATTTGAGGCCTCCTTGCCGGATTTATGGCGACCTCGCCGTAAATGTGGCGACCTTGCCGGATTTGAGGCCTCCTTGCCGTATTTATGGCGACCTCGCCGGAAATATGGCGACCTTCCCTGATTTGTGGCCACCATGCCAGAATTATGGCGTCCTTGCCGGATATATGGCGATCTTGCCGGATTTGTGGCGACCTTGCCGGGTTTATGGCGACCTTGCCGGATTTATGGCGACCTCGCCGTAAATGTGGCGACCTTGCGGGATTTGAGGCCTCCTTGCCGGATTTATGTCGACCTCGCCGTAAATGTGGCTACCTTGCCGGATTTGAGGCCTCCTTGCCGGATTTATGGCGACCTCGCCGGAAATATGGCGACCTTGCCGGATTTGTGGCCACCTTGCCGGAAATATGGCGACCTTGCCGGATTTGCGGCGACCTTGCCGGATATATGGAGACCTCCCCGGATTTATAGCGACCTTGCCGGATTTGTGGCGACCTTGCCGTAAATGTGGCGACCTTGCGGGATTTGAGGCCTTCTTGCCGGATTTATGTCGACCTCGCCGTAAATGTGGCTACCTTGCCGGATTTGAGGCCTCCTTGCCGGATTTATGGCGACCTCGCCGTAAATGTGGCTACCTTGCCGGATTTGAGGCCTCCTTGCCGGATTTATGGCGACCTCGCCGGAAATATGGCGACCTTGCCGTGATTTGTGGCCACCTTGCCGGAAATATGGCGACCTTGCCGGATTTGCGGCGACCTTGCCGGATATATGGAGACCTCCCCGGATTTATAGCGACCTTGCCGGATTTGTGGCGACCTTGCCGGATTTATGGCGACCTCGCCGTAAATGTGGCTACCTTGCCGGATTTGAGGCCTCCTTGCCGGATTTATGTCGACCTCGCCGTAAATGTGGCTACCTTGCCGGATTTGAGGCCTCCTTGCCGGATTTATGGCGACCTCGCCGGAAATATGGCGACCTTGCCGGATTCTGTGGCCACCTTGCCGGAAATATGGCGACCTTGCCGGATTTGCGGCGACCTTGCCGGATATATGGAGACCTCCCCGGATTTATAGCGACCTTGCCGGATTTGTGGCGACCTTGCCGGATTTATGGCGACCTCGCCGTAAATGTGGCGACCTTGCCGGATTTAAGGCATCCTTGCCGGATTTATGGCGACCTCGCCGGAAATCTGGCGACCTTCCCTGGTTTGTGGCCACCATGCCGGATTTATGGCGAACTTGCCGGAAAAATGGCTACCTTGTCGGATTTGTGGCCCCTTGCCGGATTTATGACGACCATGCCGGAAATATGGCGACCTTGCCGGATTTGTGGCGACCTTGCCGGATTTATGGCGACCTTGCCGGAAATATGGCAACCTTGACGGGTTTATGGCGGCATTGCCGGAAAAAATGGCGACCTCGCCGGGTTTATGGCGACCTTGCCGGATTGGTGGCCAGCTTGCCGGAAATATGGCGACCTTGCCGGATTTGCGGCGACCTTGCCGGATATATGGCGACCTCGCCGGATTTATAGCGACCTTGCCGGATTTTGTGGCGACCTTGCCGGATTTATGGCGACCTCGCCGGAAATGTGGCGACCTTGCCGGGTTTATGGCGACATTGCCGGATTTTATGGCGACCTCGCCGTAAATGTGGCGACCTTGCCGGATTTGAGGCCTCCTTGCCGGATTTATGGCGACCTCGCCGGAAATATGGAGACCTTCCCTGATTTGTGGCCACCATGCCGGATTTATGGCGAACTTGCCGGAAATATGGCTACCTTGCCGGATTTGTGGCCACCTTGCCGGAAATATGGCGACCTTGCCGGATTTGCGGCGACCTTGTCGGATATATGGAGACCTCGCCGGATTTATAGCGACCTTGCCGGATTTGTGGCGACCTTGCCGGATTTATGGCGACCTCGCCGTAAATGTGGCGACCTTGCCAGATTTGAGGCCTCCTTGCCGGATTTATGGCGACCTCGCCGTAAATGTGGCGACCTTGCCGGATTTGAGGCCTCCTTGCCGGATTTATGGCGACCTCGCCGGAAATATTGCGACCTTGCCGGTTTTGCGGCGACCTCGCCGGATTTATAGCAACCTTGCCGGATTTGTGGCGACTTTGCCGGATTTATGGCGACCTCGCCGGAAATGTGGCGACCTTGCCGGGTTTATGGCGACCTTACCGGATTTATGGCTACCTCGCCGTAAATGTGGCGACCTTGCCGGATTTGAGGCCTCCTTGCCGGATTTATGGCGACCTCGCCGTAAATGTTGCGACCTTGCCGGATATGAGGCCTCCTTGCCGGATTTATGGCGACCTCGCCGGAAATCTGGCGACCTTCCCTGATTTGTGGCCACCATGCCGGATTTATGGCGAACTTGCCGGAAATATGGCTACCTTGTCGGATTTGTGGCCACCTTGCCGGATTTATGACGACCATGCCGGAAAATATGGCGACCTTGCCGGATTTGTGGCGACCTTGCCGGATTTATGGCGACCTTGCCGGAAATATGGCAACCTTGACGGATTTATGGCGGCATTGCCGGAAAAAATGGCGACCTCGCCGGGTTTATGGCGACCTTGCCGGATTTGTGGCCACCTTGCCGGAAATATGGCGACCTTGCCGGATTTGCGGCGACCTGGCCGGATATATGGCGACCTCGCCGGATTTATAGCGACCTTGCCGGGATTTGTGGCGACCTTGCCGGATTTATGGCGACCTCGCCTGAAATGTGGCGACCTTGCCGGGTTTATGGCGACATTGCCGGATTTATGGCGACCTCGCCGTAAATGTGGCGACCTTGCCGGATTTGAGGCCTCCTTGCCGGATTTATGGCGACCTCGCCGTAAATGTGGCGACCTTGCCGGATTTGAGGTCTCCTTGCCGGATTTATGGCGACCTCGCCGGAAATCTGGCGACCTTCCCTGACTTGTGGCCACCATGCCGGATTTATGGCGAACTTGCCGGAAATATGGCTACCTTCCCTGATTTGTGGCCACCATGCCGGATTTATGGCGAACTTGCCGGAAATAAGGCTACATTGTCGGATTTGTGGCCACCTTGCCGGATTTATGACGACCATGCAGGAAATATGGCGACCTTGCCGGATTTGTGGCGACCTTGCCGGATTTATGGCGACCTTGCCGGAAATATGGCAACCTTGACGGATTTGTGGCGACCTTGCCGGATTTATGGCGTCCTTGCCGGATATATGGCGACCTTGCCGGATTTGCGGCGACCTTGCCGCATTTATGGCGACCTTGCCGGAAATATAGCGACTGCTGGATTTATGGCGACCTTGCCGGATTTATGGCGAACTTGCCGGAAAAAATGGCTACCTTGTCGGATTTGTGGCCACCTTGCCGGATTTATGACGACCATGCCGGAAATATGGCGACCTTGCCGGATTTGTGGCGACCTTGCCGGATTTATGGCGACCTTGCCGGAAATATGGCAACCTTGACGGATTTATGGCGGCATTGCCGGAAAAATGGCGACCTCGCCGGGTTTATGGCGACCTTGCCGGATTTGTGGCCAGCTTGCCGGAAATATGGCGACCTTGCCGGATTTGCGGCGACCTTGCCGGATATATGGCGACCTCGCCGGATTTATAGCGACCTTGCCGGATTTGTGGCGACCTTGCCGGATTTATGGCGACCTCGCCGGAAATGTGGCGACCTTGCCGGGTTTATGGCGACATTGCCGGATTTATGGCGACCTCGCCGTAAATGTGGCGACCTTGCCGGATTTGAGGCCTCCTTGCCGGATTTATGGCGACCTCGCCGGAAATATGGCGACCTTCCCTGATTTGTGGCCACCATGCCGGATTTATGGCGAACTTGCCGGAAATATGGCTACCTTGCCGGATTTGTGGCCACCTTGCCGGAAATATGGCGACCTTGCCGGATTTGCGGCGACCTTGCCGGATTTATGGCGACCTCGCCGTAAATGTGGCGACCTTGCCAGATTTGAGGCCTCCTTGCCGGATTTATGGCGACCTCTCCGTAAATGTGGCGACCTTGCCGGATTTGAGGCCTCCTTGCCGGATTTATGGCGACCTCGCCGGAAATCTGGCGACCTTCCCTGGTTTGTGGCCACCATGCCGGATTTATGGCGAACTTGCCGGAAATATGGCTACCTTGTCGGATTTGTGGCCACCTTGCCGGATTTATGACGACCATGCCGGAAATATGGCGACCTTGCCGGATTTGTGGCGACCTTGCCGGATTTATGGCGACCTTGCCGGAAATATGGCAACCTTGACAGATTTATGGCGGCATTGCCGGAAAAAATGGCGACCTCGCCGGGTTTATGGCGACCTTGCCGGATTTGTGGCCACCTTGCCGGAAATATGGCGACCTTGCCGGAATTGCGGCGACCTTGCCGGATATATGGCGACCTCGCCGGATTTATAGCGACCTTGCCGGATTTGTGGCGACCTTGCCGGATTTATGGCGACCTCGCCGGAAATGTGGCGACCTTGCCGGGTTTATGGCGACATTGCCGGATTTATGGCGACCTCGCCGTAAATGTGGCGACCTTGCCGGATTTGAGGCCTCCTTGCCGGATTTATGGCGACCTCGCCGTAAATGTGACGACCTTGCCGGATTTGAGGTCTCCTTGCCGGATTTATGGCGACCTCGCCGGAAATCTGGCGACCCTTCCCCTGACTTGTGGCCACCATGCCGGATTTATGGCGAACTTGCCGGAAATATGGCTACCTTCCCTGATTTGTGGCCACCATGCCGGATTTATGGCGAAATTGCCGGAAATAAGGCTACATTGTCGGATTTGTGGCCACCTTGCCGGATTTATGACGACCTTGCAGGAAATATGGCGACCTTGCCGGATTTGTGGCCACCTTGCCGGATTTATGGCGACCTTGCCGGAAATATGGCAACCTTGACGGATTTGTGGCGACCTTGCCGGATTTATGGCGTCCTTGCCGGATATATGGCGACCTTGCCGGATTTGCGGCGACCTTGCCGCATTTATGGCGACCTTGCCGGAAATATAGCGACTGCTGGATTTATGGCGACCTTACCGGATTTATGGCGACCTTGCCGGAAATATGGAGAACTTGCCGGATTTGTGGCGACCTTGCCGGATTTGTGGCGATATTGCCGGAAATATGGCGACCTTGCCGGATTTATGGCGACCTTGCCGGATTTGTGGCGACATTGCCGGATTTATGGCGATATTGCCGGAAATATGGCGATCATGCCAGATTTATGGCGACCTTGCCGGAAATATGGCGACCCTGCCGGATTGTGGCGACCTTGCCGGATTTATCGCGACCGTGCCGGAAATATGGCGACATTGCCGGATTTATGGCGACCTTGCCATAAATATGGAGACCTTGTCGGATTTGTGACCACCTTACCGGATTTATGGCGACGTTGCCGGAAATGCGGCGACCTTGCCTGAAATGTGGCGACCTTGACGGGTTTGTGGCGACCTTGCCGGAATTATGGCGACCTTGCCGGGGATACGGCGACCTTGCCGTATTTGTGGCGACCTTGCCTGATTTATGGCGACGTTGCCGCAAATGTGGCGACCTTGCCGGATTTGTGGCGACCTTGCCGGATTTATGGCGATCTTGACGGAAATGCTGGAGAAACTCAGCGGGTGCAGCAGCATCTATGGAGCGAAGGAAATAGGTAACGTTTCGGGCCGAAACCCTTCTTCAGACTGATAGGGGGTGGGGAGAAGAAAGGAAAAAAGGAAAAGGTGGAGGAGGAGCCCGAGGGCTGGGGGAGGAGAGGAGACAACCAGATGGCTGATGAAGGGGAGGGGACAGCCAGGGCTAGCAGAATTGGAGAATTCAACGTTCAGGCCACCAGGATGTAGACTGCCCAAGCGGAATATGAGGTGCATTTCCTCCAATTTACGGTGTTGCTCGCTGTGGCCATGGAGGAGACCCAGGACAGAGAGGTCAGATACGGAATGGGAGGGGGAGTTGAAGTGCTGAGCCACCGGGAGTTCAGGTTGGTTATTGCGGACCGACCGGAGGTGTTCCGCGAAACGATCGCCAAGCCTCCGCTTGGTCTCACCGATGTAGATCAGCTGGCATCTAGAGCAGCGAATGCAATAGATGAGGTTGGAGGAGATGCAGGTGAACCTCTGTCGCACCTGGAACGACTGCTTGGGTCCTTGAATGGAGTGGAGGGGAGAAGTGAAGGGACAAGTGTTGCATCTCTTGCGGTTGCAAGGGAAAGTACCAGGGGAGGGGGTGGTATGGGAGGGAAAGGAAGAATTGACAAGGGAGTTACGGAGGGAGCGGTCTTTGCGGAAGGCAGACATGGGGGGAGATGGGAAGATGTGGCGAGTGGTGGGGTCACGTTGGAAGTGGCGAAACTGACGGAGGATCACTTGTTGTATGTGACGGCTGGTGGGGTGAAAGGTGAGGACTAGGGGGACTCTGCCTTTGTTGTGAGTGGGGGGATGGGGAGAGGGAGCAGTGTTGCGGGGTATGGCAGAGACCCTGGTGCGAGCCTCATCTATGGTGGAGGAGGGGAACCCCCGTTCCCTGAAGAATGAGGACATTTCAGATGCCCTGGTGTGGAACGCCTCATCCTGGGAGCAGATGCGGCGTAGACGGAGGAATTGGGAGTGGGGGATGGAGTCCTTACAGGAAGCAGGGTGGGAAGAAGTGTAGTCCAGATAGCCATGGGAGTCGGTAGGTTTGTAGTGGATGTCGGTAAGGAGTCTATCACCTGCGATGGAGATAGTGAGGTCAAGGAATGGTAGGGAAGTGTCGGAAATGGTCCAGGTGTATTTGAGTGCCGGATGGAAGTTGGTGGTGAAGCGGATGAAGTCAGCCAGTTGTGTGTGGGTGCAGGATGTGGCACCAAAACAATCATCGATGTAGCGGAGGTAGAGGTCGGGGATGGGGCCCTGGTACGCATTGAACAAGGATTGTTCTACGTACCCGACAAAGAGGCAGGAGTAGCTGGGGCCCATGCGTGTGCCCATAGCTACGCCTTGTATTTGGAGGAAATGGGAGGAGTCAAATGAAAAGTTATTAAGTTTAAGTACCAGCTCCGCTAGGCGGAGGAGGGTGTCAGTGGCCGGGTATAGATTGCTTCTACGGTCGAGGAAAAAACGGAGGGCTTCGAGACCATCCTGGTGGGGGATGGAGGTGTACAGTGACTGGACGTCCATGGTGAAGATGAGGGGGTGAGGGCCTAGAGAGTGGAATGCGCGGAGATGACGGAGAGTGTCTGAGGTGTCTTGAACATAGGTGGGGAAGGATTTAACCAAGGGGAATAGGATGGAGTCGAGGTAGGTGGAGATGAGTTCGGTGGGGCAAGAACAGGCAGAGACAATGGGTCTACCGGGACAGTCAGGTTTGTGGATTTTGGGGAGAAGGTAAAAGCGGGCTGTGCGGGGCTGGGGAACGATGAGGTTGGAGGCTCGTTCGGGCAGGGCGTGGGAGTGGATGAAGTCGGTGATGGTGCTGGAGATGGTGGCCTGGTGCTCGTCAGTGGGGTCATGGTCCAGGGGTAAGTAGGAAGAGGTGTCCGAGAGTTGGCGCGTGGCCTCAGCTTTGTAGAGGTCGACGCGCCAGACTACCACGGCACCTCCCTTGTCGGCGAGTTTGATAACCCAATCTAGGTTGTTGCGGAGTGAGTCGATGGCAGTGCGTTCAGGGGGGGAGAGATTGGAGTGAGACAGGGGAGTGGAGAAGTTGAGGCGGTTGATGTCACGGCGGCAGTTTTTAATAAAGAGTTCTAAAGCCGGAAGGCTACGAGGGGGGTTCCATGAGGATGGGGTGCGTTGGAGACGGGAAAAGGGGTCATCAGTGGGGAGCGAGGACTCCTTCCCATGGAAGTGAGCTGTGAGGCGGAGGCGACGGTAGAAGCGTTCCAATTCATGGAGGGCACGGAACTCATTGAGATGGGGACGGAGGGGGACAAAGGTAAGACCTCTGCTGAGGACAGACCGTTCGATGTCGGAGAGGGGGAGGTCGGGGGGGATGGTGAACACCCGGCAGGGATGGGGGTTGGGGCCGGAGGAAGGCAGGTGGGTGGAATGGGGACGAGGCGATGTGTGGTGGGGGGTGGTGGGTGGTCAGGGGGTGGGGGGTGAGAGGGCAGTGGTGTGGGTGTGGAAGAGAAGTGGTCCCATAGTTGGAGAGGGATGGGGAAGAATCAGTGGAACTAACACTGAGATAACCAGGGCTAGGCAGTCTAGCGCTAGGACCCAGTGGAGTCAAACCCAGGAGAGTGGGAGTGAGCAGCGTGGAGGCTTCAGGCCCAGTACAGAGTCCAGTTTGCAGGTGAGGCGACGGCTGCGGGCTGCTGGAGGGAGGTGCAGTGGCGAGGGTCGGCGGACCCGATGGTCGGGGTCCGTGGGCAGTGGAGTCGGGGTCAGTGGGGCTGGAGGGCGTTGCAGTGGCGAGGGTCGGCGGACCCGATGGTCGGGGTCCGTGGGCAGTAGAGTCGGGTCCACGGGCGATGCGTGGGAGGTCCCGGTAGGCGGATGGTCGGTGGGGCGGCGCGGTTCGACCAGCCCGGTGAGGCGACGGGGTGAATAGGGTGCGGTGCGGCGGCCAAGTTCGTGGATCCCCGGTCCGGCGGCCGTGTAGAGTGGGCCCGGTCCGGCGGCGATGCTGGGAGGTCCTGGGGGCGGCGAGGTTCGGAGGGATCGGCGAGGGGAAGGAAGTCTGAGTTACCGTAGAAGCGGCGAGCCTGGGCGTCATCGGTAGGCAGGTGAAGGTCGGCGGCAGCATCGACGTGGAGGTCGGTGAAGGCGGCTTCCTGGTGAGTACTGGAGGCGCTCCCCGTGGACAAGATGGCGTCCTGGTGAGTACTGGAGGCGCTCCCCGTGGACAAGATGGCGTCCTGGAGAGTACTGGAGGCGCTCCCCGTGGAGAAGATGGCGTCCTGGTGAGTACTGGAGGCGCTCCCCGTGGACAAGATGGCGTCCTGGTGAGTACTGGAGGCGCTCCCCGTGGACAAGATGGCGTCCTGGTGAGTACTGGAGGCGCTCCCCGTGGACAAGATGGCGTCCTGGTGAGTACTGGAGGCGCTCCCCGTGGACAAGATGGCGTCCTGGTGAGTACTGGAGGCGCTCCCCGTGGACAAGATGGCGTCGCGGGACCGGGGCAGGCGATGCGGGCCGGAGTTGGGGCCCGGAGCCAGCGGGCGGTCGAGCCGCGGAGAGTCGGCGGCGGGAGCGGCCTGGAGGCGGGCTAATTTAAGGTCCTTGGTGGAGTTGAGGTGGGCCAGGAATCTTTTATTGAAGAGGTGGATCTTCCGGCGGATAAAGTATAGTTGAGGACCGTTGCAGGTCTGGGTGAGTGAGGCCCGAAGTTCCGGGAGGGTCAATGCGAGGTCCTGCTGGTGCCGGCGCATCGCAGTCAGTGTGGATCTCAGTGCCCGGGTGGAGAATTGTTGGGTATGCCGGTAGATAGCCAGTCGGTACCGATAGTCCGGCTGAGGTCCGAAGTCGGCAAGGCCACCTTTATCTGCTCAGTTCTGAAGGCCTCTCGGCCCCTCTCTTTCCTCCTGCTGGAATCTGAGAATGTTACTCTGTTGGGCGCCCGTGCGTGCCAGGACCTCGGTTTGGTGTCCTTCCACCACGACATCCACCCGGTGCAGACCCCCATGGATCCCATGTGCGAGTACCCCGACCGTTTTGACGAAGTATTGGGCAAACTACCCTGCAAGTACGAAATCGAGGTGGACCCGGAGGTCCATCCGGTAGTCCGCCCTCCTCACCGCGTCTCCTTTGCTATGAAGGACAAGGTGGAGTCCACTCTACGCCAGATGGTGGCCATGGGCATCATCAAGGAAGTGAGCGATGCCACCCGGTGGGTCTCCACCATGGTCGTTGCTGCTAAGAAGGACAAGAGTGAGATTCGGATCTGTATCATCCCCAAGGACCTAAACCTTGCCATCAAGCGCCCGCACTACCCCATGCGAACGGTGGAGGATGTCGCTGCAAAGGTTGGCCCGGCCACTGTATTCTCTGTCCTCGATGCCAAGAACTCTTTCTGGCAGATTCCGCTGGATGAACGTTCATCTTTACTGACCACGTTTGGTACACCTTTCGGCAGGTTCCGTTTCCTCCGCATGCCTTTCGGGATCAATTCTGCCAGCGAGGTTTTCCAGCGCACCATGGAACAGCTATTTGCAGGTCTGCCGTGTGCTATCATCGTTGATGACATCTTGGTGTACGGGAGGGGCGTCGCTGAGCACGACCTCCACCTCCGTCTGGTCCTGGATCGGGCTCGGGAAATCAACCTCAAACTGAACCCCAAGAAGTGCCGTTTCCGCGTCCTGGAGGTCACCTACGTGGGCCACGTTTTTACGGCTGAGGGTCTGAAACCAGACCCACAGAAGACAGCTGCGGTCTCAGTGATGCCAGCTCCGGTCAACGTGCCAAGCCTGCAACGCTTCTTGGGCATGATGAACTATCTGGGGAAATTTATTCCCGACCTCAGCGAGCTGAGTGCGCCCCTGAGGGAACTGACCAAGATGGACACTGCCTGGGTTTGGTACTCGCTGCATCAGGCAGCCTTCGATGACTTGAAATCCCGGCTGGTTCGCACCCCCACTCTGAAGTTCTTCGAATTAAAGCGCCCTATCGTCATTACCTGCGATGCATCAAGTTTCGGTCTCGGTGCCGCCTGCCTGCAGATCCACGACCGCCTGCAGCTACCTGTCTCCTACGCCTCCCGCACCATGACTCC
Source organism: Malacoraja senta (assembly GCA_038087875.1). NCBI lineage: Eukaryota > Metazoa > Chordata > Chondrichthyes > Rajiformes > Rajidae > Malacoraja > Malacoraja senta. Next base: position 14,587 of record JAXLNO010001512.1, read on the forward strand.
AACCGAGCAACGCTACGCTCAGATCGAGAAAGAGCTCCTTGCCGTGGTGTTTGCCTGCTCGAAGTTCAGGGACTACATTATAGGTAACACCTTCACTATCGAAACCGACCACCAGCCGCTGGTCACGATCTTAAACAAACCGATCCACGTTGCCTCTTCCCGTTTGCAGCGTATGATGCTGCAACTCCAACGCTTCGCGTTTCAAATCGTGTACCGCAAGGGCAAGGACATGTTTGTGGCTGACACGCTGTCCCGCGCAACGCTGGCTTCTACAGCCCGCCACCCGTACGAGTCATCCGACCTGATGGTGCTAAACGTCAACTTCATGCCTTCCCAGCAGATGCAGTCCCTGATTCACCACACTGCCAATGATCCTGTCCTGCAACAGCTTATAGACGTTATCCGTCGCGGCTGACCTGGCCCTCGAATCCTTCCCCTTGAGCGCGCCGTCCGCAGTGCCAAGGAGCTGCTGGAACATTGCAGACTGTCGCATTCTGATTTTTATCTCGCTCTACTGAATCTCCGAAATATTAGTCGCGACCCTGCCATGGGCTCACCCGCTCAACGGCTCATGTCCCGCACCACTCGCCCTCCGATCCCTCTCTCCCAGCGGTCGCTACAGCCCGCAGTACGCAGCCCTGCTGCTGTCCAGAAGCGTATTACCCAGAAACAGGTCGTCCAGAAGTGCTCCCACGACAAGTCATGCCGTCCCCTTCAGCCCCTCTTCGAGGGCCAGGTCGTCCGGATGCAGTCCCCCTCCGGACACCACCGCTTGGCTGTTGTCATCGGCTTTGCCGAATCTCCGCGCTCTTACCTGGTTGACTACGAGGGCACAATCTACCGCCGGTCCCGCCAGCATTTGCTGCCGGTCAACGAGCCCGCTCCGCCTCCCGCAGCCCCTTTTGCTCCCCCGGTTGCCGCCTCGTTGCCTCCCGCTCCTCTGCCCTCGCGACCCTTGGCGCTCCGTTCTCCCGCTGCTCCTCCTGCCCCCCCATCAGCCATCTCCCGCTCGCGTGCCCGTTGCGGTGCCCTTGTCTCCTCCCCGGTCTCCTCGTTCTCCCCCTCCTGCTCACTCCCCTTTCGGCTCACCTATCGCCGTTCCTGCCCCGGTGCCCACTCTACCTTCGGAGGGGTGGGGAGGCGGGCTGCATACCCGCTCCGGGCGTCTGGTCAAGCCGCCTGAACGTTACGGGGAGTTTGCTTGAATGTTTTAAGTTTTTCCTGACGATGTACGCGCGGGTTTGAGCCTAGCGTATGAGTCGTGCTCTCACTGTCATCATTGCTATGTTTCCCTTTTCAAGGGGAAGGATGTAGAGCCGTGCATGTTCCTTTAACATGGTGACCTCACTACTACTAACCACTCCCCATTAGCTTCAGTATAAATGTAACCTTCCCACCCCTCGCTCGCGCTCTAGCTCCGGTAACGGACCACGAACAGCTTGGGCAATATGTGTGTATACGAATACAATGTATGTAATAAACTAGAGTGAAGACACCATGTGTTTGGACAGTCTTTACAGTAGGGAACTGGAGCTGGAAGCCATGAGGTATGAGATGGAGGCGCAGGCATGCCCCGAGGAAGCAGATGTGGCTGTGGTATCGAGTTTGGGTAAGGATGTGGTCGTAGAGTTGGAGGGCAGGGGGGGTCACAGAGATGGGGCAGTTAGAGAGTTGGGTGTGGAACAGTCTCCGGAGAGAGGAGGAGAACTTCTTCAAATTAGGCATACCTTGACGAGATTTCGCAGTTGAGTAGACAAAATTTTAAAGAAGGAACTGCAGATGCTGGAAAATCGAAGGTACACAAAAATGCTGGAGAAACTCAGCGGGTGCAGCAGCATCTATGGAGCGAAGGAAATAGGTAACGTTTCGGGCCGAAACCCTTCTTCAGACTGATAGGGGGTGGGGAGAAGAAAGGAAAAAAGGAAAAGGCGGAGGAGGAGCCCGAGGGCTGGGGGAGGGGAGGAGACAACCAGATGGCTGATGAAGGGGAGGGGACAGCTAGGGCTAGCAGAATTGGGAGAATTCAACGTTCAGGCCACCAGGATGTAGACTGCCCAAGCGGAATATGAGGTGCATTTCCTCCAATTTACGGTGTTGCTCGCTGTGGCCATGGAGGAGACCCAGGACAGAGAGGTCAGATACGGAATGGGAGGGGGAGTTGAAGTGCTGCGCCACCGGGAGTTCAGGTTGGTTATTGCGGACCGACCGGAGGTGTTCGGCGAAACGATCGCCAAGCCTCCGCTTGGTCTCACCGATGTAGATCAGCTGGCATCTAGAGCAGCGAATGCAATAGATGAGGTTGGAGGAGATGCAGGTGAACCTCTGTCGCACCTGGAACGACTGCTTGGGTCCTTGAATGTAGTGGAGGGGGGAAGTGAAGGGACAAGTGTTGCATCTCTTGCGGTTGCAAGGGAAAGTACCAGGGGAGGGGGTGGTATGGGAGGGAAGGGAAGAATTGACAAGGGAGATACGGAGGGAGCGGTCTTTGCGGAAGGCAGACATGGGGGGAGATGGGAAGATGTGGCGAGTGGTGGGGTCATGTTGGAGGTGGCGAAACTGACAGAGGATCACTTGTTGTATGTGACGGCTGGTGGGGTGAAAGGTGAGGACTAGGGGGACTCTGCCCTTGTTGTGAGTGGGGGGATGGGGAGAGAGAGCAGTGTTGCGGGGTAAGGCAGAGACCCTGGTGCGAGCCTCATCTATGGTGGAGGAGGGGAACCCCCGTTCCCTGAAGAATGAGGACATTTCAGATGCCCTGGTGTGGAACGCCTCATCCTGGGAGCAGATGCGGCGTAGACGGAGGAATTGGGAGTGGGGGATGGAGACTTACAGGAAGCAGGGTGGGAACAAGTGTAGTCCAGATAGCCATGGGAGTCGGTAGGTTTGTAGTGGATGTCGGTAAGGAGTCTATCACCTGCGATGGAGATAGTGAGGTCAAGGAATGGTAGGGAAGTGTCGGAAATGGTCCAGGTGTATTTCAGTGCCGGATGGAAGTTGGTGGTGAAGCGGATGAAGTCAGTCAGTTGTGTGTGGGTGCAGGATGTGGCACCAAAACAATCATCGATGTAGCGGAGGTAGAGGTCGGGGATGGGGCCCTGGTACGCATTGAACAAGGATTGTTCTACGTACCCGACAAAGAGGCAGGCGTAGCTGGGGCCCATGCGTGTGCCCATAGCTACGCCTTTTATTTGGAGGAAATGGGAGGAGTCAAATGAAAAGTTATTAAGTGTAAGTACCAGCTCCGCTAGGCGGAGGAGGGTGTCAGTGGCCGGGTATAGATTGCTTCTACGGTCGAGGAAAAAACGGAGGGCTTCGAGACCATCCTGGTGGGGGATGGAGGTGTACAGTGACTGGACGTCCATGGTGAAGATGAGGGGGTGAGGGCCTAGAGAGTGGAATGCGCGGAGATGACGGAGAGTGTCTGAGGTGTCTTGAACATAGGTGGGGAGGGATTTAACCAAGGGGGATAGGATGGAGTCGAGGTAGGTGGAGATGAGTTCGGTGGGGCAAGAACAGGCAGAGACAATGGGTCTACCGGGACAGTCAGGTTTGTGGATTTTGGGGAGAAGGTAAAAGCGGGCTGTGCGGGGCTGTGGAACGATGAGGTTGGAGGCTCGTTCGGGCAGGGCGTGGGAGTGGATGAAGTCGGTGATGGTGCTGGAGATGGTGGCCTGGTGCTCGTCAGTGGGGTCATGGTCCAGGGATAAAGGCTCTGTCTTACCTGTTTGCGGTCATCGGCGGTGAAGCGCGGCGTCGCCGGTAGCGAGGACCGCGCGGCAACGGCGAGAGCGTCGAGCCTATCCACCGGAGCGCCACACGGATGTTGCGCGGGGGCCGAGTTAATTCAAACACGGCGGGTCCCACGTGCTTGCGGTAAGTAAAAAAAGGACGGGCCGACTGCGATGACGTCGCCCCCCCGCACGTGACTCACCAGCGGCGGCTGTGGCGACGGCCATCCTGATCGCGGCGCTGTAGCGGTGGCTGTGACTGCGGCCGCGCAGCACACGTGCCTCACTGGCGGCGGCACGTGCGTCACTGGCGGAGGCTGTGGCAGAGGAGGTTTGACGCACGGCGCTCGACCCACACTGGCGGCGGCCCGTGCGAGCGGCCGTGCGCACTCGTGCATCACTGGTGGAGGTTGTGCGGTGAGTATAGTGTTTTCGACATTGTCGATTTTATTTTTGCACCGCGCGGTGTTGGGAACACCGTCGCACGGCCCGGGAATTGTTCTTTCTCACGAGTGCGCGGTCTATGGCGGCAGATTCTTCCCGTTTCGCCGCCAATGACCGCAGATTCGTGAGACAGGCCTTTAAGTAGGAAGAGGTGTCCGAGAGTTGGCGCGTGGCCTCAGCTTTGTAGAGGTCGACGCGCCAGACTACCACGGCACCTCCCTTGTCGGCGGGTTTGATAACCCAATCTAGGTTGTTGCGGAGTGAGTCGATGGCAGTGCGTTCAGGGGGGGGAGAGATTGGAGTGAGACAGGGGAGTGGAGAAGTTGAGGCGGTTGATGTCACGGCGGCAGTTTTTAATAAAGAGTTCTAAAGCCGGAAGGCTACGAGGGGGGTTCCATGAGGATGAGGGGCGTTGGCGACGGGAAAAGGGGTCATCAGTGGGCAGCGAGGACTCCTTCCCATGGAAGTGTGCTGTGAGGCGGAGGCGACGGTAGAAGCGTTCCAAGTCATGGAGGGCACGGAACTCATTGAGATGGGGACGGAGGGGGACAAAGGTAAGACCTCTGCTGAGGACAGACCGTTCGATGCCGGAGAGGGGGAGGTCGGGGTGGATGCTGAACACCCGGCAGGGATGGGGGTTGGGGCCGGAGGAAGGCAGGTGGGTGGAATGGGGACGAGGCGATGTGTGGTGGGGGGGTGGTGGGTGGTCAGGGGGTGGGGGGGGTGAGAGGGCAGTGGTGTGGGTGTGGAAGAGAAGTGGTCCCATAGTTGGAGAGGGATGGGGAAGAATCAGTGGAACTAACACTGAGATAACCAGGGCTAGGCAGACTAGCGCTAGGACCCAGTGGAGTCAAACCCAGGAGAGTGGGAGTGAGCAGCGTGGAAGCTTCAGGCCCAGTACAGAGTCCAGTTTGCAGGTGGGGCGACGGCTGCGGGCTGCTGGAGGGAGGTGCAGTGGCGAGGGTCGGCGGACCCGATGGTCGGGGTCCGTGGGCAGTGGAGTCGGGGTCGGTGGGGCTGGAGGGCGTTGCAGTGGCGAGGGTCGGCGGACCCGATGGTCGGGGTCCGCGGGCAGTAGAGTCGTGGTCCACGGGCGATGCGTGGGAGGTCCCCGTAGGCGGATGGTCGGTGGGGCGGCGCGGTTCGACCAGCCCGGTGAGGCGACGGGGTGAATAGGGTGCGGTGCGGCGGCCAAGTTCGTGGATCCCCGGTCCGGCGGCCGTGTAGAGTGGGCCCAGTCCGGCGGCGATGCTGGGAGGTTCCGGGGGGCGGCGAGGTTGGGAGGAATCGGCGAGGGGAAGGAAGTCTGAGTTACCGTAGAAGCGGCGAGCCTGGGCGTCATCGGTGGGCAGGTGAAGGTCGGCGGCAGCATCGACGTGGAGGTCGGTGAAGGCGGCGTCCTGGTGAGTACTGGAGGCGCTCCCCGTGGATAGGATGGCGTCCTGGTGAGTACTGGAGGCGCTCCCCGTGGACAAGATGGCGTCCTGGTGAGTACTGGAGGCGCTCCCCGTGGACAAGATGGCGTCGCGGGACCGGGGCAGGCGATGCGGGCCGGAGTTGGGGCCCGGACCCAGCGGGCGGTGCAGCCGCGGAGAGTCGGCGGCGGCAGCGGCCTGGAGGCGGGCTAATTTAAGGCCCTTGGTGGAGTTGAGGTGGGCCAGGAATCTGTTATTGAAGAGGTGGATCTTCCGGCGGATAAAGTATAGTTGAGGACCGTTGCAGGTCTGGGTGAGTGAGGCCCGAAGTTCCGGGAGGGTCAATGCGAGGTCCTGCTGTTGCCGGCGCATCGCAGTCAGTGTGGATCTCACTGCCCGGGTGCAGAATTGTTGGGTATGCCGGTAGATAGCCAGTCGGTACCGATAGTCCGGCTGAGGTCCGAACTGGGAAGTAGGCAACTGGAGCTGGAAGCCATGAGGTATGAGATGGAGGCGCAGGCATGCCCCGAGGAAGCAGATGTGGCTGTGGTATCGAGTTTGGGTAAGGATGTGGTCGTAGAGTTGGAGGGCAGGGGGGATCACAGAGATGGGGCAGTTAGAGAGTTGGGTGTGGAACAGTCTCCGGAGAGAGGAGGAGAACTTCTTCAAAGTAGGCATACCTTGACGAGATTTAGCAGTGGAGTAGACAAAGTGTTAAAGAAGGAACTGCAGATGCTGGAAAATCGAAAGTACACAAAAATGCTGGAGAAACTCAGCGGGTGCAGCAGCATCTATGGAGCGAAGGAAATATGTAACGTTTCGGGACGAAACCCTTCTTCAGACTGATAGGGGGTGGGGAGAAGAAAGGAAAAAAGGAAAAGGCGGAGGAGGAGCCCGTGGGCTGGGGGAGGGGAGAAGACAACCAGATGGCTGATGAAGGGGAGGGGACAGCCAGTGCCAGCAAAATTGGGAGAATTCAACGTTCAGGCCACCAGGATGTAGACTGCCCAAGCGGAATATGAGGTGCATTTCCTCCAATTTACGGTGTTGCTCGCTGTGGCCATGGAGGAGACCCAGGACAGAGAGGTCAGATACGGAATGGGAGGGGGAGTTGAAGTGCTGAGCCACCGGGAGTTCAGGTTGGTTATTGCGGGCCGACCGGAGGTGTTCGGCGAAACGATCGCCAAGCCTCCGCTTGGTCTCACCGATGTAGATCAGCTGGCATCTAGAGCAGCGAATGCAATAGATGAGGTTGGAGGAGATGCAGGTGAACCTCTGTCGCACCTGGAACGACTGCTTGGGTCCTTGAATGGAGTGGAGGGGGGAAGTGAAGGGACAAGTGTTGCATCTCTTGCGGTTGCAAGGGAAAGTACCAGGGGAGGGTGTGGTATGGGAGGGAAGGGAAGAATTGACAAGGGAGTTACGGAGGGAGCGGTCTTTGCGGAAGACAGACATGGGGGGAGATGGGAAGAAGTGGCGAGTGGTGGGGTCACGTTGGAGGTGGCGAAACTCACAGAGGATCACTTGTTGTATGTGACGGCTGGTGGGGTGAAAGGTGAGGACTAGGGGGACTCTGCTTTTGTTGTAAGTGGGGGGATGGGGAGAGAGAGCAGTGTTGCGGGGTATGGCAGAGACCCTGGTGCGAGCCTCATCTATGGTGGAGGAGGGGAACCCCCGTTCCCTGAAGAATGAGGACATTTCAGATGCCCTGGTGTGGAACGCCTCATCCTGGGAGCAGATGCGGCGTAGACGGAGGAATTGGGAGTGGGGGATGGAGTCCTTACAGGAAGCAGGGTGGGAACAAGTGTAGTCCAGATAGCCATGGGAGTCGGTAGGTTTGTAGTGGATGTCGGTAAGGAGTCTATCACCTGCGATGGAGATAGTGAGATCAAGGAATGGTAGGGAAGTGTCGGAAATGGTCCAGGTGTATTTGAGTGCCGGATGGAAGTTGGTGGTGAAGCGGATGAAGTCAGTCAGTTGTGTGTGGGTGCAGGATGTGGCACCAAAACAATCATCGATGTAGCGAAGGTAGCTGTCGGGGATGGGGCCCTGGTACGCATTGAACAAGGATTGTTCTACGTACCCGACAAAGAGGCAGGCGTAGCTGGGGCCCATGCGTGTGCCCATAGCTACGCCTTGTATTTGGAGGAAATGGGAGGAGTCAAATGAAAAGTTATTAAGTGTAAGTACCAGCTCCGCTAGGCGGAGGAGGGTGTCAGTGGCCGGGTATAGATTGCTTCTACGGTCGAGGAAAAAACGGAGGGCTTCGAGACAATCCTGGTGGGGGATGGAGGTGTACAGTGACTGGACGTCCATGGTGAAGATGAGGGGGTGAGGGCCTAGAGAGTGGAATGCGCGGAGATGACGGAGAGTGTCTGAGGTGTCTTGAACATAGGTGGGGAGGGATTTAACCAAGGGGGATAGGATGGAGTCGAGGTAGGTGGAGATGAGTTCGGTGGGGCAAGAACAGGCAGAGACAATGGGTCTACCGGGACAGTCAGGTTTGTGGATTTTGGGGAGAAGGAAAAAGCGGGCTGTGCGGGGCTGGGGAACGATGAGGTTGGAGGCTCGTTCGGGCAGGGCGTGGGAGTGGATGAAGTCGGTGATGGTGCTGGAGATGGTGGCCTGGTGCTCGTCAGTGGGGTCATGGTCCAGGGGTAAGTAGGAAGAGGTGTCCGAGAGTTGGCGCGTGGCCTCAGCTTTGTAGAGGTCGACGCGCCAGACTACCACGGCACCTCCCTTGTCGGCGGGTTTGATAACCCAATCTAGGTTGTTGCGGAGTGAGTCGATGGCAGTGCGTTCAGGGGGGGGGGAGATTGGAGTGAGACAGGGGAGTGGAGAAGTTGAGGCGGTTGATGTCACGGCGGCAGTTTTTAATAAAGAGTTCTAAAGCTCTAAAGAGTTCTTTATGGCGACCTTGCCGGATCTATGGCGACATTCCCGGAAATGTGGCAACCTTGCCGGATTTGACGCGACCTTGCCGAATTTATGGCTACAGTGATTGAAATGTGGCGACCTTGCCGGATTAATTGCGACCGTGCCGGAAATATGGCGACATTGCCGGATTTATGGCGACCGTGCCGGAAATATGGCGACCGTGCCGGAAATATGGCGACCTTGCCGGGTTTATGGCGACCTCGCCGGAAAAGTGGCGACCTTGCCGGATTTATGGCGACCTTGCCGTATTTATGGCGACCTCGCCGGAAATGTGGCGACCTTGCCGGATTTGAGGCCACCTTGCCGGATTTCTGGCGACCTCACCGAAAATATGGCGACCTTGCCGGATTTAAGGGCACCTTGCTGGATTTATGGCGACCTCGCCGGAAATATGGCGACCTTCCCTGATTTGTGGACACCATGCCGGATTTCTGGCGACCTTGCCGGAAAAATGGCTACCTTGCCGGATTTGTGGCCACCTTGCCGGATTTATGGCGACCTTGACGGATTTATGGCAACCTTGCCGGAAATATGGCGACCTTGCCGCACTTGTGGCGACCTTGCCGGGTTTATGGCGACCTTGCCGGAAATATGGCGACCTTGCCGGATTTATGGCGACCTTGCCGGATTTATGGCGACCTTGCCGGAAATATGGCGACCTCGCCGGGTTTATGGCGACCTTGCCGGATTTGTGGCCACCTTGCCGGATATATGGCGACCTCGCCGGAAATATGGCGACCTTCCCTGATTTGTGGCCTCCATGCCGGATTTATGGCGAACTTGCCGGAAATATGGCTACCTTGTCGGATTCGTGGCCACCTTGCCGGATTTATGACGACCATGCCGGAAATATGGCGACCTTGCCGGATTTGTGGCGACCTTGCCGGATTTCTGGCGACCTTGCCGGAAATATGGCAACCTTGACGGATTTGTGGCGACCTTGCCGGATTTATGGCGTCCTTGCCGGATATATGGCGACCTTGCCGGGTTCGTGGCGACCTTGCCGCATTTATGGCGACCTTGCCGGAAATTTGGCGACTGCCGGATTTATGGCGACCTTGCCGGATTTATGGCGACCTTGCCGGAAATATGGAAAATTTGCCGGATTTGTGGCGACCTTGCCGAATTTGTGGCGATATTGCCGGAAATATGTTGATAACCCAATCTAGGTTGTTGCGGAGTGAGTCGATGGCAGTGCGTTCAGGGGGGGGAGATTGGAGTGAGACAGGGGAGTGGAGAAGTTGAGGCGGTTGATGTCACGGCGGCAGTTTTTAATAAAGAGTTCTAAAGCTCTAAAGAGTTCTTTATGGCGACCTTGCCGGATCTATGGCGACATTCCCGGAAATGTGGCAACCTTGCCGGATTTGACGCGACCTTGCCGAATTTATGGCTACATTGATTGAAATGTGGCGACCTTGCCGGATTAATTGCGACCGTGCCGGAAATATGGCGACATTGCCGGATTTATGGCGACCGTGCCGGAAATATGGCGACCGTGCCGGAAATATGGCGACCTTGCCGGGTTTATGGCGACCACGCCGGAAAAGTGGCGACCTTGCCGTATTTATGGCGACCTTGCCGTATTTATGGCGACCTCGCCGGAAATGTGGCGACCTTGCCGGATTTGAGGCCACCTTGCCGGATTTCTGGCGACCTCACCGAAAATATGGCGACCTTGCCGGATTTAAGGGCACCTTGCTGGATTTATGGCGACCTCGCCGGAAATATGGCGACCTTCCCTGATTTGTGGACACCATGCCGGATTTCTGGCGACCTTGCCGGAAAAATGGCTACCTTGCCGGATTTGTGGCCACCTTGCCGGATTTATGGCGACCTTGACGGATTTATGGCAACCTTGCCGGAAATATGGCGACCTTGCCGCATTTGTGGCGACCTTGCCGGGTTTATGGCGACCTTGCCGGAAATATGGCGACCTTGCCGGATTTATGGCGACCTTGCCGGATTTATGGCGACCTTGCCGGAAATATGGCGACCTCGCCGGGTTTATGGCGACCTTGCCGGATTTGTGGCCACTTTGCCGGATATATGGCGACCTCGCCGGAAATATGGCGACCTTCCCTGATTTGTGGCCACCATGCCGGATTTATGGCGAACTTGCCGGAAATATGGCTACCTTGTCGGATTCGTGGCCACCTTGCCGGATTTATGACGACCATGCCGGAAATATGGCGACCTTGCCGGATTTGTGGCGACCTTGCCGGATTTCTGGCGACCTTGCCGGAAATATGGCAACCTTGACGGATTTGTGGCGACCTTGCCGGATTTATGGCGTCCTTGCCGGATATATGGCGACCTTGCCGGGTTTGTGGCGACCTTGCCGCATTTATGGCGACCTTGCCGGAAATTTGGCGACTGCCGGATTTAAGGCGACCTTGCCGGATTTATGGCGACCTTGCCGGAAATATGGAAAACTTGCCGGATTTGTGGCGACCTTGCCGAATTTGTGGCGATATTGCCGGAAATATGGCGACCTTGCCGGACTTATGGCGACCTTTCCGGATTTGTGGCGACCTTGCCGGATTTATGGCGTATTGCCGGAAATATGGCAACCTTGACGGATTTGTGGCGACCTTGCCGGATTTATGGCGTCCTTGCCGGATATATGGCGACCTTGCCGAATTTGTGGCGACCTTGCCGCATTTATGGCGACCTTGCCGGAAATATGGCGACTGCCGGATTTATGGCGACCTTGCCGGATTTATGGCGACCTTGCCGGAAATATGGAGAACTTGCCGGATTTGTGGCGACCTTGCCGGATTTGTGGCGATATTGCCGGAAATATGGCGACCTTGCCGGATTTATGGCGACCTTGCCGGATTTATGGCGATATTTCCGGAAATATGGCGACCTTGCCGGATTTGTGGCGACCTTGCCGGATTTATGGCGATATTGCCGGAAATATGGCACCCTTGACGGATTTGTGGCGAGCTTGCCGGATTTATGGCGTCTTTGCCGGATATATGGCGACCTTGCCGGATTTGTGGCGACCTTGCCGCATTTATGGCGACCTTGCCGGAAATATGGCTACTGCCGGATTTATGGCGACCTTGCCGGATTTATGGCGACCTTGCCGGAAATATGGAGAATTTGCCGGATTTGTGGCGACCTTGCCGGATTTGTGGCGATATTGCCGGAAATATGGCGACCTTGTCGGATTTAGGGCGACCTTGCCGGATTTGTGGCGACCTTGCCGGATTTATGGCGATATTTCCGGAAATATGGCGATATTGCCGGAAATATGGCGACCTTGCCGGATTTATGGCGACCTTGCCGGACATATGGCGAACTTCCCTAATTTTCGGCCACCATGCCGGATTTATGGCGAACTTGCCGGAAATATGGCGACCTTGCCGGATTTCTGGCTACCTTTCCGAATTTATGGCGTCCTTGCCGGATTTATGGCGACCTTGCCGGATTTGTGGCGACCTTGCCGGATTTATGGCGACCTTGCCGGAAATATGGCGACCTTGCCGGATTTGTGGCGAGCTTGCGGGATTTATGGCGACCTTGCCGGAAATATGGTGACCTTGCCGGATTTGTGGCGGCCTTGCCAGATTTATGGCGTCCTTGCCGGAAATAGGCGACTGCCGGATTTATGGCGACCTTGCCGGATTTATGGCGACCTTGCCGAATTTATGGCGACCTTGCCGGAAATATGGCGACCTTGCAGGATTTGTGGCGACCTTGCGGGATTTATGGCGACCTTGCCGGAAAAATGGCGACCTTGCCGGGTTTGTGGCGACCTTGCCGGATTTATGGCGACCGTGCCGGAAATATGGCGACCTTGCCGGATTTGTGGCGACCTTGCCGGATTTATGGAGATCGTGCCGGAAATATGGCGACCTTGCCGGATTTATGGCGACCTTGCCGGAAATATGGCGACCTTCCCTGATTTGTGGCCACCAGGCCGGATTTATGGTAAACTTGCCTGAAATATGGCTACCTTGTCGGATTTGTGGCCACCTTGCCGGATTTATGACGACCATGCCGGAAATATGGCGACCTTGCCGGATTTGTGGCGACCTTGCCGGATTTATGGCGACCTTACCGGAAATATGGCGACCTTGCCAGATTTGTGGCAACCTTGCCGCATTTATGGCGACCTTGCCGGAAATTTGGCGACTGCCGGATTAATGGCGACCTTGCCGGATTTATGGCGACCTTGCCGGAAATATGGAAAACTTGCCGGATTTGTGGCGACCTTGCCGAATTTGTGGCGATATTGCCGGAAATATGGCGACCTTGCCGGATTTATGGCGACCTTTCCGGATTTGTGGCGACCTTCCCAGATTTATGGCGATAATGCCGGAAATATGGCAACCTTGACGGATTTGTGGCGGCCTTGCCGGATTTATGGCGTCCTTGCCAGATATATGGCGACCTTGCCGGATTTGTGGCGACCTTGCCGCATTTATGGCGTCCTTGCCGGAAATATGGCGACTGCCGGATTTATGGCGACCTTGCCGGATTTATATCGACCTTGCCGGAAATATGGAGAACTTGACGGATTTCTGGCGACCTTGCCGGATTTGTGGCGATATTGCCGGAAATATGGCGACCTTGCCGGATTTATGGCGACCTCGCCGGATTTATGGCTATATTTCCGGAAATATGGCGACTTTGCCGGATTTATGGCGACCTTGCCGGAAATATGGCGAACTTCCTAAATTTTTGGCCACCATGCCGGATTTATGGCGAACTTGCCGGAAATATGGCGACCTTGCCGGATTTGTGGCGACCTTGCCGGATTTATGGCGATATTGCCGGAAATATGGCAACCTTGACGGCTTTGTGGCGACCTTGCCGGATTTATGGCGTCTTTGCCGGATATATGGCGACCTTGCCGGATTTGTGGCGACCTTGCCGCATTTATGGCGACCTTGCCGGAAATATGGCGACTGCCGGATTTATGGCGACCTTGCCGGATTTATGGCGACCTTGTCGGAAATATGGAGAACTTGCCGGATTTGTGGCGACCTTGCCGGATTTGTGGCGATATTGCCGGAAATATGGCGACCTTGCCGGATTTATGGCGACCTTGCCGGATTTGTGGCGACCTTGCCGGATTTATGGCGATATTGCCGGAAATATGGCGACCTTGCCGGATTTATGGCGACCTTGCCGGAAATATGGGAACCTTGCCGGATTTGTGGCGACCTTTCCGGATTTATGGCGTCCTTGCCGGATTTATGGCGACCTTGCCGGATTTGTGGCGACCTTTCCGGATTTATGGCGTCCTTGCCGGATTTATGGCGACCTTGCCGGATTTGTGGCGACGTTGCCGGATTTATGGCGACCTTGCCGGAAATATGGCGACCTTGCCGGATTTGTGGCGACCTTGCGGGATTTATGGCGTCCTTGCCGGAATTGTGGCGACCTTGCCGGATTTGTGGCGACCTTGCCGGATTTATGGCGTCCTTGCCGGAAATAGGCGACTGCCGGATTTGTGGCGACCTTGCCGGATTTATGGCGACCTTGCCGAATTTATGGCGACCGTGCCGGAAATATGGCGACCTTGCAGGATTTGTGGCGACCTTGCGGGATTTATGGCGACCTTGCCGGAAAAATGACGACCTTGCCGGGTTCGTGGCGACCTTGCCGGATTTATGGCGACCGTGCCGGAAATATGGCGACCTTGCCGGATTTGTGGCGACCTTGCCGGATTTATGGAGATCGTGCCGGAAATATGGCGACCTTGCCGGATTTATGGCGACCTTGCCGGAAATATGGCGACCTTCCCTGATTTGTGGCCACCATGCCGGGTTTATGGCAAACTTGCCGGAAATATGGATACCTTGTCGGATTTGTGGCCACCTTGCCGGATTTATGACGACCATGCCGGAAATATGGCGACCTTGCCGGATTTGTGGCGACCTTGCCGGATTTATGGCGACCTTACCGGAAATATGGCAACCTTGACGGATTTGTGGCGACGTTGCCGGATTTATGGCGTCCTTGCCGGATATATGGCGACCTTGCCGGATTTGTGGCGACCTTGCCGCATTTATGGCGACCTTGCCGGAAATTTGGCGACTGCCGGATTTATGGCGACCTTGCCGGATTTATGGCGACCTTGCCGGAAATATGGAGAACTTGCCGGATTTGTGGCGACCTTGCCGGATTTGTGGCGATATTGCCGGAAATATGGCGACCTTGCCGGATTTATGGCGACCTTGCCAGATTTGTGGCGACCTTGCCGGATTTATGGCGATATTGCCGGAAATATGGCGACCTTGCCGGATTTATGGCGACCTTGCCGGAAATATGGGAACCTTGCCGGATTTGTGGCGACCTTTCCGGATTTATGGCGTCCTTGCCGGATTTATGGCGACCTTGCCGGATTTGTGGCGACCTTTCCGGATTTATGGCGTCCTTGCCGGATTTATGGCGACCTTGCCGGATTTGTGGCGACCTTGCCGGATTTTTGGCGACCTTGCCGGAAATATGGCGACCTTGCCGGATTTGTGGCGACCTTGCGGGATTTATGGCGTCCTTGCCGGAATTGTGGCGACCTTGCCGGATTTGTGGCGACCTTGCCGGATTTATGGCGTCCTTGCCGGAAATAGGCGACTGCCGGATTTGTGGCGACCTTGCCGGATTTATGGCGACCTTGCCGGAAATATGGAAAACTTGCCGGATTTGTGGCGACCTTGCCGAATTTGTGGCGATATTGCCGGAAATATGGCGACCTTGCCGGACTTATGGCGACCTTTCCGGATTTGTGGCGACCTTGCCGGATTTATGGCGTATTGCCGGAAATATGGCAACCTTGACGGATTTGTGGCGACCTTGCCGGATTTATGGCGTCCTTGCCGGATATATGGCGACCTTGCCGGATTTGTGGCGACCTTGCCGGATTTATGGCGACCTTGCCGGAAATATGGCGACCTTGCCGGATTTGTGGCCACCTTGCGGGATTTATGGCGTCCTTGCCGGAATTGTGGCGACCTTGCCGGATTTGTGGCGACCTTGCCGGATTTATGGCGTCCTTGCCGGAAATATGGCGACTGCCGGATTTATGGCGACCTTGCCGGATTTATGGCGACCTTGCCGGAAATATGGAGAACTTGCCGGATTTGTGGCGACCTTGCCGGATTTGTGGCGATATTGCCGGAAATATGGCGACCTTGCCGGATTTATGGCGACCTTGCCGGATTTATGGCGATATTTCCGGAAATATGGCGACCTTGCCGGATTTGTGGCGACCTTGCCGGATTTATGGCGATATTGCCGGAAATATGGCACCCTTGACGGATTTGTGGCGACCTTGACGGGTTTATGGCGTCTTTGCCGGATATATGGCGACCTTGCCGGATTTGTGGCGACCTTGCCGCATTTATGGCGACCTTGCCGGAAATATGGCTACTGCCGGATTTATGGCGACCTTGCCGGATTTATGGCGACCTTGCCGGAAATATGGAGAATTTGCCGGATTTGTGGCGATATTGCCGGAAATATGGCGACCTTGTCGGATTTATGGCGACCTTGCCGGATTTGTGGCGACCTTGCCGGATTTATGGCGATATTTCCGGAAATATGGCGATATTGCCGGAAATATGGCGACCTTGCCGGATTTATGGCGACCTTGCCGGACATATGGCGAACTTCCCTAATTTTCGGCCACCATGCCGGATTTATGGCGAACTTGTCGGAAATATGGCGACCTTGCCGGATTTCTGGCTACCTTTCCGAATTTATGGCGTCCTTGCCGGATTTATGGCGACCTTGCCGGATTTGTGGCGACCTTGCCGGATTTATGGCGACCTTGCCGGAAATATGGCGACCTTGCCGGATTTGTGGCGAGCTTGCGGGATTTATGGCGACCTTGCCGGAAATATGGCGACCTTGCCGGATTTGTGGCGACCTTGCCGGATTTATGGCGTCCTTGCCGGAAATAGGCGACTGCCGGATTTGTGGCGACCTTGCCGGATTTATGGCGACCTTGCCGAATTTATGGCGACCTTCCCGGAAATATGGTGACCTTGCAGGATTTGTGGCGACCTTGCGGGATTTATGGCGACCTTGCCGGAAAAATGGCGACTGCCGGATTTATGGCGACCTTGCCGGATTTATGGCGACCTTGCCGGAAATATGGAGAACTTGCCGGATTTGTGGCGACCTTGCCGGATTTGTGGCGATATTGCCGGAAATATGGCGACCTTGCCGGATTTATGGCGACCTTGCCGGATTTGTGGCGACCTTGCCGGATTTATGGCGATATTGCCGGAAATATGGCGACCTTGCCGGATTTATGGCGACCTTGCCGGAAATATGGGAACCTTGCCGGATTTGTGGCGACCTTTCCGGATTTATGGCGTCCTTGCCGGATTTATGGCGACCTTGCCGGATTTGTGGCGACCTTTCCGGATTTATGGCGTCCTTGCCGGATTTATGGCGACCTTGCCGGATTTGTGGCGACCTTGCCGGATTTATGGCGACCTTGCCGGAAATATGGCGACCTTGCCGGATTTGTGGCGACCTTGCGGGATTTATGGTGTCCTTGCCGGAATTGTGGCGACCTTGCCGGATTTGTGGCGACCTTGCCGGATTTATGGCGTCCTTGCCGGAAATAGGCGACTGCCGGATTTGTGGCGACCTTGCCGGATTTATGGCGACCTTGCCGGAAATATGGAAAACTTGCCGGATTTGTGGCGACCTTGCCGAATTTGTGGCGATATTGCCGGAAATATGGCGACCTTGCCGGACTTATGGCGACCTTTCCGGATTTGTGGCGACCTTGCCGGATTTATGGCGTATTGCCGGAAATATGGCAACCTTGACGGATTTGTGGCGACCTTGCCGGATTTATGGCGTCCTTGCCGGATATATGGCGACCTTGCCGGATTTGTGGCGACCTTGCCGGATTTATGGCGACCTTGCCGGAAATATGGCGACCTTGCCGGATTTGTGGCCACCTTGCGGGATTTATGGCGTCCTTGCCGGAATTGTGGCGACCTTGCCGGATTTGTGGCGACCTTGCCGGATTTATGGCGTCCTTGCCGGAAATAGGCGACTGCCGGATTTGTGGCGACCTTGCCGGATTTATGGCGACCTTGCCGGAAATATGGAAAACTTGCCGGATTTGTGGCGACCTTGCCGAATTTGTGGCGATATTGCCGGAAATATGGCGACCTTGCCGGACTTATGGCGACCTTTCCGGATTTGTGGCGACCTTGCCGGATTTATGGCGTATTGCCGGAAATATGGCAACCTTGACGGATTTGTGGCGACCTTGCCGGATTTATGGCGTCCTTGCCGGATATATGGCGACCTTGCCGAATTTGTGGCGACCTTGCCGCATTTATGGCGACCTTGCCGGAAATATGGCGACTGCCGGATTTATGGCGACCTTGCCGGATTTATGGCGACCTTGCCGGAAATATGGAGAACTTGCCGGATTTGTGGCGACCTTGCCGGATTTGTGGCGATATTGCCGGAAATATGGCGACCTTGCCGGATTTATGGCGACCTTGCCGGATTTATGGCGATATTTCCGGAAATATGGCGACCTTGCCGGATTTGTGGCGACCTTGCCGGATTTATGGCGATATTGCCGGAAATATGGCAC
>JAXLNO010001513.1:7500-12500 GCA_038087875.1 Malacoraja senta
TAGAAACAAAGGAACAGAAAAATAGACAATAGGTGCAGGAGGAGGCCATTCGGCCTTCGAGCCAGCACCGCCATTCATTGCGATCATGGTCTGATCGTCCCCCAATCAATAACCCATGCCTGCCTTCTCCCCATATCCTTGACTCCACTAGCCCCTAGAGCTCTATCTAACTCTCTCTTAAATCCATCAGTGACTTGGCCTCCACTGCCCTCTGTGGCAGGGAATTCCACAGATTCACAACTCTCTGGGTGGAAATGTTTCTCCTCATCTCAGTCCCAAATGGCCACAGACTCACAACCCTCTGGGTGGAAAAGCTTCTCCTCATCTCAGTCCCAAATGGCCATAAATTCACAACTCTCTGGGTGGAAAAGTTTTTTCTCACCTCAGTCTTAAATGACCTCCCCTTTAGTCTAAGACTGTGATGTGGCCCCTGGTTCTGGACTCGCCCAACATTGGGAACATTTTTCCTGCATCCAGCTTGTCCAGTCCTTTTATAATTGTATATGTTTCTATAAGATTCCCCCTCATCCTTCTAAACTCCAGTGAACACAAGCCTAGTCTTTTCAATCTTTCCTCATATGACAGTCCCGCCATCCCAGGGATCAATCTGGTGAACCTACGCTGTGCACTGCCTCAATCACAAGGATGTCCTTCCTCAAATTAGGGGACCAAAACTGTACATAAATACTCCAGATGTGGTCTCACCAGAGCCCTGTACAACTGTAGAAGGACCTCCTTACTCCTGTACTCAACTCCACTTGTTATGAAGGCTAACAGGGCCAAAACTGCACACAATACTCCAGGTGTGATCTCACCAGAGCCCTGTACAACTGCAGAAGAACTCTTTACTCCTGTACTTAACTCCTCTTGTTATGAAGGCCAACAGGGCCAAAACTACACACAATACTCCAGGTGTGGTCTCACCAGAG
Source organism: Malacoraja senta (assembly GCA_038087875.1). Taxonomy (NCBI): domain Eukaryota; kingdom Metazoa; phylum Chordata; class Chondrichthyes; order Rajiformes; family Rajidae; genus Malacoraja; species Malacoraja senta. The sequence continues at coordinate 8,430 of JAXLNO010001513.1, forward strand.
CCCTGTACAACTGCAGAAGGACCTCCTTACTCCTGTACTCAACTCCACTTGTTATGAAGGCTAACAGGGCCAAAACTGCAGACAATACTCCAGATGTGGTCTCACCAGAGCCCTGAACAACTGCAGAAGAACCTCTTTACTCCTGTACTTACCTCCTCTTGTTATGAAGGCAACAGGGCCAAAACTACACACAATACTCCAGATGTGGTCTCACCAGAGCCCTATACAACTGCAGAATATCCTCTCTACTCCTATACTGAAATCCTCTTGTATGAAGGACAACATTCCACTGTAAGTGGTATGTATGTGTGTAGAATGTTTCAACGCTACCTTTAAAGTATAATTTTATTTTTAACTCCTGTCCTTTCCTCTCCCCTCAAAACCTGCCTCAAAACCTCCCCATCTGAAACGCTATTTTCTTCGCCAATATCTTTACTCCAAGACTTGCAAGTCGCCGTTCAAAAGGCGCGGACACAAGCCTCGCGGTTCTATAAATCTCTCGGCGACATTTATCCCCCAAAGTTAAAGATATTAACTTTGCCCTTGACTTCAGGCTTTTGATTTTCGTTGCTTATCTTTCGCGCCCTGCCGACACAACTTCGTCAAACCCATTCCCAGCTGGGTTTTGGCGAAATTCGGTGAGATGGCTGTTTATATATTTTTTCTCTTGCGAGTTTTGTCGAGTGTGTGTGTGTGTGTGAAGTTAAACGCTCATTTTGTTTCTGACTGTGTCTCTCACAAAGAGCGAGAGACAGAGAGAGAGAGAGAGAGAGAGAGAGAGAGAGAGAGAGAGAGAGAGAGAGAGAGAGAGATAGCTAGATAGATAGATAGAGAGGGAGAGAAGAGAGAGAGAGAGAGAGACAGAGAGAGAGAGAGATAGATAGATAGATAGAGATAGAGAGAGAGACACACACACACACACACACACATACACACACACACACACACACACACACACATACACACACACACACACACACACACACACACATATATACACACACATACACACACACACACACACACATACACACACACACACACACACACACATAAACACACACACACACACACACACACACACACACACACACACACACACACACACACACACACACACACACACACAGCGAGACATAGAGGGAGAGAGAGACAGAGAGAGATAGAGAAATAGATAGATAGAGAGAGAGAGACAGAAACACACACACAGAGCGAGAGGCAGTGAGAGAGAGAGGGAGAGAGAGGAGAGAGAGGGACGAGAGAGGGAGAGAGAGGGTGGGAGAAACACACACACACACACACAGAGACACACACAGACACAACCCACACACACACACACACACACACACACACACACACACACAGACACACACAGACACACCCACACACACACACACACACACACACACACACACACACACACACACACATACACACACACACAGAGACACACACAGACACACCCACACACACACATACACACACACACACACACACACACACACACACACACACACACACCACACACACACACACACACACACACACACACACACACACACACACACACACACACACACGCACGCTTGTTAAGGCTACCATCAACGAGTTAAAAATCGTTTTGGCTTCTCCTTGTTCTCATCCAGCGAAGTTATCTCTACTGATCTTTACATGTTAAACCCTGAACAAATTATTACACATACGCGCCTTGACCGCGCTACTAAATCGTATCTTTATCTTAATAGCTAGTAAAATTGGCGTTGGGCTTGTGTGTAAAATTCCGACATGAAACTTCACATATTAAACCTCGCCTCGCGATTTGTAACTTGTTAATAGAAAACGCGTTAGATAAATTTAACCAGATATTTTAAATCTCGGCTTAAGGTGTGGAATGCATAATATATTAAACATTGAAAATAGGAATGAAATCTGTTATATTAACTTTCAATATGTATATTGTATTAAACTTTTGAAACCTGTAAAATGTGAATTTAAACTTTGAATTTAGGAATGAAATCTGCAGCAAAATAGATTTTAAATTGTGTAAAAACTAACTATAGCAGGTTAATAGTTTTTTAAAGTCACGGCTTAAAGTGATAAATGTATATCTTAGTAAACATTGAATTTAGGAATGAAATCTGCAGCAAATAGATTTTAAATTGTGCAAAATATTATCGAGCATAGAATGAATTTTAAAATGTTCAGCTTAAGGTGAGAAAATTATATTTTAATAAACATTGAATTTAGGAATGAAATCTGCAGCAAAATAGATTTAAAATTGTGGCAAAATATTATCGAGCATAGAATGAATTTTAAAATGTTCAGCTTAAGGTGAGAAAATTATATTTTATTAAACATTGAATTTAGGAATGAAATCTGCAGCAAAAGAGATTTAAAACTGAATATTTTTGTCTTACGCTTCGCGTGTTCTACAACTTAAAATTCGCCTCGTGTTAAAATTCTAAGTTAACTCCTTCCACAGTCTTATATAAAATCCATCTATAGTTTGACCAGATATTTTAAAGCGTTGCATATAAATATATTTTAGTCCTACGCTCTGAATGTTCTACCACTTAAAATTCGCCTCGTGTTAAATTCTAAGATAACCCCTTCCCCATAAAGTCCTTACATAAAATCCATCTATAGTTCCAAGTAATTTAAATTTCGCAGAGTAAGCTGTGTGTGGATTTTGTGCGGATTTTAATTTTAAAATGCCTTTTATAGGTTTCAAAGTTTAATATATATATTGAAAGTTTACAGAAAATATTACAGATTTCATTCCTATTTTCAATGTATAATATATTATGCATTTCAAATCTTAAGCCGCGATTTAAAATTATTTACATGTGCTATATTTAGTATTTATACAATTTAAAACATATGTTGCATGAGATTTAATTTCTTATATTCAATGTTTAGTCAAATATAAATGTCACACTTTAAGCTGTACTTTTTAAAATTCCTTATATATGTTTTAAGTCTTTAGACAATTTAAAACCTATTTTGCATGAGATTTAATTTCTTATATTCAATGTTTAGTCAAATATAAATGTCACACTTTAAGCTGTACTTATAAAAAATCAGTACATATAGTGTTTTAAGTCTTTAGACAATTTAAAATCTATTTTACATGCGATTTCAATGTTTACTGAAATATAATATTCTCACCTTAAGCTGAACATTTTAAAATTCATTCTATGCTCGATAATTCTTTGCACAATTTAAAGTCTATTTCGCTGCAGATTTCATTCCTAAATTCAAAGTTCACTATAATATACATTTATCACTTTAAGCCGTGACTTTAAAAAATATTAACCTGCTATAGTTAGTATTTAGACAATTTTAAAATCTATTTTAAAGCGATTTCAAAGTTTAATAAAATGTCTGACTTTAAGCTGCGATTTTTGAAATGAATTCTCTGCTCGATAAATATTTATACAATTTAAAATCTATTTTGCTGCAGATTTCATTCCTAAATTCAATGTTTACTAAAATATAATGTTCTCACCTTAAGCTGTACATTATAAAATTCATTCTATGCTCGATAATTCCTTGCACAATTTAAAATCTATTTTGCTGCAGATTTCATTCCTAAATTCAATGTTTACTAAAATATAATGTTCTCACCTTAAGCTGTACATTTTAAAATTCATTCTATGCTCGATAATTCCTTGCACAATTTAAGATATATTTTGCTGCAGATTTCATTCCTAAATTCAAAGTTTAAAATACATGTTATAGGTTTCAAAGTTTAATACAATATAGACATTGAACGTTTAATATAACAGATTTCATTCCTATTTTCAATGTTTAATATAATATGCATTTCACATCTTAAGCAGCGACGTTTAACATTGCATTTATACAATTTAAAATCTATTTTACTTGAGATTTAATTTCTTATATTCAATGTTTAGTCAAATATAAAGGTCACACTTTAAGCTGTACATTTTAAAATTCATTCTATGTGCTTTAAGCCTTTAGACAATTTAAAATCTATTTTACAAGCGATTTCAATGTTTAATACAATATAAATGACTCACTTTAAGATGTACAATTTAAAATTATGTA
>JAXLNO010001514.1:0-31575 GCA_038087875.1 Malacoraja senta
ATGTGTGATTGTCTGCGCCACATCCAAAACTCTGCCATTTCTTGTGGTCTTGGAAGGAGCTGCTCCCAAACCATGCAGTGATGCATCCTGATAAAATGCTTTCTATGGCGCATCTGTAGAGGTTGGTAACGGTTGTTGGGTTTGTGCTGAACTTCCTAAGCCTTCAAAGGAAGCAGAGGCATTGGTGTGCTTTCTTGGCCATTGCTTCGACGTGCTAGGACATATTGCTGGTGATATTTATTCCTAAGAACTTGAAGCTTTCAACATCTCTACTTCAGTGCCATCAGTGTATATGGGAGTGTGCACTACTTCGCTTCCTGATGTCGATCACAATCTTATTTGTCTTGCTGACATGGAGGGAGAGGTTGTTGTCTTGGTAACAGGTTCTGAGATTCTTGATCTCCTTCCTGTACTTCATCATTATTTGGTATCTGCTCCATTCCAGATGGTGTCATCTACAACATTTTAAATTGAGTTGGATTGGTATTTGGCTGCAGTCATGGGTATATAATGAGCATAGTAGAGAGCTAAGAATGCATCCTTGCGGGGCACCAGTGTAGAGGATTATCATAGAGGAAGATCAGTCACCAGTCCTCACTGATTGTGATCTGTTGTCAAGAAGCCGAGGATCCAGTTGCTGACTCCAAGTTCCAAGAGTTTGGAGATGAACTTGGTTGAGATAATGGTATTGCAAGCAGACCTGTAGTCTATGAATAGGAGTCTGACATAGGCGTCCTCCTTATCCAGGTGTTCCAGGGATGAGTGTAGGACCAGGGAGATGGCACCAGCCGTGGACCTGTTGTGAAGGTAGACAAATTGCAGTGAATCAAGGCTGCTTGCTAGATTGGATTTAATGTGCACCATAACCAGCCTCTCGAAGCATTTCATGATGGTGAAAGTCAAGGCCACTGGACGGTAGGCATTAAAGTACAAGATCTTGCTTTTGGCACCTGGATGATAGTGGTCTTCTTGAAGCTGGTGGGTATCTCAGAATGGAGTAGGAAGAGATGAAAGATGTTCGTGAACACTCCCGCTAGTTGGTCCATGCAGTTCCTAAATACATGGCCAGGGACTCCGTCTGGGCCAGATGCTTTTCGTGGGTTCACCCTCAGGGTGGCCAATCTAACTTTTGCAACAGTGACCCTGGAAAAAAGCATACTCGAGTCTAACGAGACAGATGTCAGCACCCTGTTGGTCTTCTGCTCAAAGCGAACATAGAATGCATTAAGTTGGTTAAGGAAGGCTGCACTATCACCAGCGATGCTGCCTGACCGCTTTGCAGCCAGTTACAATCAGTCTCATAACTTCTGTCATTATTTACGGCATTACAGCATTTGAGTAGTTCAACAACTCATTGACACTTAAAATGATTAGGTTTCTTGACTGCAATTACATCATTGAATAATGAAGTTTAACTTTAGATTGATTCACTTGATTCTCACTACTACACTTAAACCTAATTTTTGAAAAGAAAATTAAAATTTAGACGAATGGTTCAAATTGCTGGAGACAGCATTTAAATCATCACAATTGCATTAATCTTTTGAATGCAAATTAGCGAACCAGCAATCTTGATTGTGCAGGATTATTGTTTTTTAATGTGAAAGAGGAATGGTTAAACAATAGTTCACCTATGTGCATCCTAGCAATCACATACCTCTGTTTTTTTAGTTCATGAGCGAGCAAAATATACAATTCCATATCCTATTTATCAGGGCTCTCGCTTAACTTTTTTTCCCTGTTGCCAGACGGGCAACCTTGGCAGCTTTTTAGGTTGCCAAATGACAGTTTAGGTGGTCATTTAAGATGGCTTGCATGACACGTGCGATAATGTGCTCGGACGAAGTGCGTAGTTACCAGTCGGAATTATGCTCAATGAAGCATTCACATATTATTTCTGCTTCAAATAAAGTCACAAACTAAACATATTCACCAATCAAGACATGATATATCCCACAATGACATGCAGCAAAATTATAAGACAGTATCTCAACTCTTTTTACACATTGCAATTAATGCAATTTCTATTAGTTCTTTCCACTTCCAAACAAAAATGTGGTTGGATTATTCAGCGTATGATCAACCTGTGTCAATAAATCCTGGACCATGGTAACATATATACGTACGTATAGTTGTGAATGTTGCTCATTAAATAACTACAGTACTATACTCCATATTAAGAGCATTGATTTGCCGTTAAAATGAATTCTGTAATAACGTGTCAACGGCAGCAGTGACAATCGAACACTGCGGTTTTAATGTTTCACGTGTTCACAATTTAATTAATACATCTTTATGGATTAAAACAAATAATAACATTGGGAATTAAAACACATTTGATTGCATTCCATTATCAAACATAGTCAATGTTCGCTCTGAAGACATTTCCAGCACAATAGGGTCAGGGAGGGGGGTGTGTGTGAATCAGTGCGGGGTGGATAGATGGCGGGGGTGGGGGGGGGTTAGAAGGCAGTCGGTGCAGAATGGATGGATTGAGGCAGGTGAATTAGTACGTGTTGGTTGGAGTAGGTAAAATTGTGAGGGGAGAGCACCGGGGATGTCAGTGGTGTTGAATGGGGGGGGTTCAGTACGGGATGGATGGGGGTAGACAAAAGTGCTGGAGAAACTCAGCGGGTGAGGCAGCATCTATGGAGCGAAGGAAATAGGCAACATTTCGAGTGAGACCCTTCTTCAGACAGTTCCCCCCATTCTTCTTGAATGGGAGGATCAGTACAGGATGGATTGGGGGGGGGGGGGAGATCAGCGCAGGATGAATGGGGGGGGGTCAGTACAGTGTGGATCGGAGGGTGTGCAGGATGAATGGGGGATCACTGCAGGATGAATGAGAGGAAGGGGGGAAGATGCAGGGTAAATGGAGGGTGGGTCAGTATGGGATGAATGCGTGGATTAGTACAGGATGGATGGGGGATCAGTACAGGATGGATGGAGGAGAAGTGCAGGATGGATGGGAAAGGGGTAAGTACAGGGTAAATTGGGGAACGAGTGTAGGATGGATGGGGGGGGTGGCAGGAGAATCAAAGCGAGGTGGATAGGGTGATCAGCGCAGGATGAATAGATGGGGGGGGGTAGATGTGGAGGGGAGCACAGGGGATGTCAGTGAGGATTGAATAGAGGCGGGAATGGGGATCAGTGCGGGATGGAGAGGAGGGGTCCCAGGATAAGGTGGGGGGTGCAGGGGGCGTACAAGAGAGAGAGAGAGAGAGAGAGAGAGAGAGAGAGGGAGAGGAGGCGGCGAGGTGGGGAGGAAGGATGGTCAGCGCTCCTCGGACAACATCGCCCCTCTGCCTTGGCCGTTGGGGAACTCCTCGCCACCGCCTCCCTCCTCCGCCAGCCAACAGCAAGGTGCGGGGCCGAGCGGTGCAGCTCAGAGATGCTATAGCTATAGGATCTTTGGTGCAGCTGCTTCAGACGAGTCGGAGCGAATGACGGGCTTTGCACAGCGGCAGCAGCGGCCGCGACAGCGGCTCCAACTCCTCCTCATCCCGCCCCCCGCCCGCCCTGATAAGGGCCTCTGCTTGTAAATCCGGTAACGGCGTAAAACAAACCTTCCCGCACTCCGAGGCCTCCCCCTCCCTCCCTCCCTCCTCCCGGCCTCGGCGTGCGGGAGGGTTTGTTTTGAAAACAGTTATCGCTGTTAGCGGGTTTGCAAGCAGAGGCCCTTATCAGGGCGGGCGGGGGGCGGGAGGAGGAGGAGATGGAGCCGCTGTCGCGGCCGTTCGTTCCGCTGTTCGGGGCCCGGCATTCGCTCTGACCCTTCGTCACCCCACACCTAGTATATTTGCCCCGCAACTCAGCCGTCACCGACACGAAACGTCACGTTCCTTTTCTCCAGAGATGCTGCCTGACCCGCGGAATTACTCCAGTTTTTGTGTCTATTTTCGATACAAACCGGGCAAAATGACTCGGTGTTTAGGTTGCCCGGCGGCGCTTTGAGTAGTCTGTGGCACCCGGGCAACCTCTAATTTCGAGCCCTGTTTATGTAAGTTTGTTTCATTTAATTTTCAAATGCTTGCAATCATATTTTTAACATTTCCCCAAAATATTCAAGTCCTTCTCTATTGGCTATTCTCAAGCTAATCAAACCATTTGTTTTGCAGAACTGACACTATATATTAAAGTCAATTTCAGGTTGACTATGCAGAAACATTAGGACAAAAAAAAAAACTGCAAGCAACAGCAACTTTAGTTTAATTGAATATGTTTTGCCCGCTTTTAACAAGTGGATGTAAGCACACTTCTGGAAACCTGGAAAAACTAGTTTATTAACACACGCTTTGCTTTAAGCCCACATTGCAGGTTTCCATGGGGAATCGGAGAACACATCACAAGTTCAATAAATCCATTCACTGAATAAGTAATCAAAAAATGCCTGTTAGAATGGGTATGCACAGAGCTCGGCTTATCTGAATATTCCTTTAGCAAGATTTTAGCTCAATATCTTCTTGGAACTCTCTCCTCTAAATAATCAGTCAGTTGCCCAGGGGGTGCTCTTGTGTTGTTCTGTTTACAGTAGGCCTTGGCTTCACTGAATGTGTACAGATGTGGATCTGCCAATAATCTGATTTGCAAGATGTTCCATGGCTTGGGGAAGCAAATAACTGGTGCCTTGTGTACAAAGGCTGGACTGTTATTTTCAAAGGAAGCATATCCACATCTGGCAGAGGCAGACTGAATGGACTACGCAGAAGACAAAATGCACCAAAGGGAAATGAGGAATTTTCTGCACCATGTCCAGTGCTTTCATTCATTCAGTAATAAAACATTACAACTACTGATGTGTACTTCAGTGTTTACAAAGCTTACTAACCCAGCTAGGCTGCAATCTGCCTATACAGTTCCCACCATGTTTGGGATAAAGACCCATAATTTATTTATTTGCCTCTGTACTCCACAATTTGAGATTTGTAATAGAAAAAATCACATGTGGTTAATGTGCATATTGTCAGATTTTAATAAAGCCCATTTTTATACATTTTGGTTTCACCATGTAGAAATTACAGCAGTGTTTATACATAGTCCCCCCCCCATTTCAGGGCACCATAATGTTTGGGACACAGCAATGTCATGTAAATGAAAGTAGTCATGTGTAGTATTTTGTTGCATATCCTTTGTACGTAATGACTGCTTGAAGTCTGTGATTCATGGACATCACCAGTTGCTGGGTGTCTTCTCTGGTGATCCTCTGCCAGGCCTGTATTGCAGCCATCATTAGCTTATGCTTGTTTTGGGGGCTAGTCAATAGAGAATAGACAATAGGTGCAGGAGTAGGCCATTCGGCCCTTCGAGCCAGCACCGCCATCCAATGTGATCGTGGCTGATCATCCCCAATCAGTACCCCGTTCCAGCCTTCTCCCCATATCCCCTGACTCCGCTATTTTTAAGAGCCCTATCTAGCTCTCTCTTGAAAGCATCCAGAGAACCTGCCTCCACCGCCCTCTGAGGCAGAGAATTCCACAGGCTTCCACAGACAGATAGTCCCTTCAGTTTTCTCTTCAGCATATAAAAGGCATGCTCAATTGGGTTCAGATCAGGTGATTTACTTGGCCACTCCAGAATTGACCAATTTTTAAGCTTTGAAAAACTCCTTTGTTGCTTTAGCAGTATGTTTGGGATCATTGTCTTGCTGTAGAATGAACAGCCGACCAATGTTTTGAGGCATTTGTTTGAACTTGAGCAGATAGGATGTGTCTATACACTTCAGAATTCATTATGCTACTATCATCAGCAGTTCTATCATCAATGAAGATAAGTGAGCCAGTGCCTTCAGCAGCCATACATGCCCAGGCCATAACACCCCCACCACCGTGTTTTGCAGATGAGGTGGTATGTTTTGGATCTTGGGCAGTTCCTTCTCTCCTCCATACTTTGCTCTTGCCATCACTCTGATATAAGTTAATCTTCGTCTCATCTGTCCACAAGACCTTTTTCCAGAACTGGTTGCTCTTTTAACTACTTCTTGGCAAACTGTAACCTGGCCATCCTATTTTTGTGGCTAACCAGTGGTTTGCATCTTGCAGTGTAGCCTCTGTATTTCTGTTCATGTAGTCTTCTGCGGACAGTGGTCATTGACAAATCCACACCTGACTCCTGAAGAGTGTTTCTGATCTGTCAGGTGTATGGGGATTTTGCTTTATTATAGAGAAAATTCTTCTGTTATCAGCTGTGAAGATCATCCTTGGCCTGCCAGTCCCTTTGCGATTAGTAAGCTCATCAGTGTTCTCTTTCTTCTTAATGATGTTCCAAACAGTTGATTTTGGTAAGCCTAAGGTTTGGCTGATGTCTCTAACAGTTTTATTCTTGTTCCTCAGTCTCATAATGGCTTCTTTGACTTTCATTGGCACAACTTTGGTCCTCATTTTGATAAACAGCAATAAAAGTTTCCAAAGGTGATGGAAAGACTGGAGGAAAGACTAGGTGTTGAGAACTCTCGTATACCTGTGTTAAGGAGGCATTTAAACACACCTGAGCAATTACAAACGTCTGTGAAGCCATGTGTCCCAAACATTATGGTGCCCTGAAATGGGGGGACTATGTATAAACACAACTGTAATTTCTACATGGTGAAACCAAAATGTATAAAAAAACTAGTCATGACAAGGAAACCGTCTTTTCGGCCAAACTCGTCCTCGCGGACCAAGCTAGTCCCACTTGTCTGTGCCTGGCCCAGATCCCTCCAATCATTCCTGTACATGTAGCTATCCAAGTGTTTCTTAATTATCATAATTGTACCCATCTCTACCACTTCCTCTGGCAGCTCGATCCAGATATACGCCACCCTCTGTGTGAAAAAGGTGCTTCTCAATTCCCTCTTTAATCTTTCCCTCATCAACTTAAACCTATGCCCTCCAAATTTAGACTCCCCCACCATGGGTAACCGTCTGTGGCTATTCATCTTATCTATGCCCTTCTTGGTTTTATAAACCGCTGTTAGGTTACACGTCAACATCTATGCTCCAGGGGAAAGGGATCCAATCATTCCAGCCTCTTAATAACTCAAATCTTCCAGACTTGGCAACTTCATAAATCTTTCCTGTACTCGAACCCGGTTTCCTGTACTCTTTCCTGTTTAATGACATCCATTCTACAGCAGGGCCATCAGAACTGTACACAGTACTGCATATGATGCCTTACGAATGCTGTCTTGTACAGCTGTAACATGATGTCTCAACTCCTGTATGCAATACACTGACCAATGAAAACAAACATGACAAATGCCTTCTAAACCAGTCTGGCCGTATCATTTTAAAGGAACTTTGCATCTGCACCCCTAGGTCTCTCTGTTCTACAACACTCCCCAGGGACCAACCATTTACTGTGCAAGGTACACAAAAATGCTGGAGAAACTCAGCGGGTGCAGCAGCATCTATGGAGCGAAGGAAATAGGTAACGTTTCGGGCCGAAACCCTTCTTCAGACTGATAGGGGGTGGGGAGAAGAAAGGAAAAAAGGAAAAAGGCGGAGGAGGAGCCCGAGGGCTGGGGGAGGGGAGGAGACAACCAGATGGCTGATGATGGGGAGGGGACAGCAAGGGCTAGCAGAATTGGGAGAATTCAATGTTCAAGCCCCCAGGATGTAGACTGCCCAAGCGGAATATGAGGTGCATTTCCTCCAATTTACGGTGTTGCTCGCTGTGGCCATGGAGGAGACCCAGGACAGAGAGGTCAGATAAGGAATGGGAGGGGGAGTTGAAGTGCTGAGCCACCGGGAGTTCAGGTTGGTTATTGCGGACCGACCGGAGGTGTTCGGCGAAACGATCGCCAAGCCTCCGCTTGGTCTCACCGATGTAGATCAGCTGGCATCTAGAGCAGCGAATGCAATAGATGAGGTTGGAGGAGATGCAGGTGAACCTCTGTCGCACCTGGAACGACTGCTTGGGTCCTTGAATGGAGTAGAGGGGGGAGGTGAAGGGACAAGTGTTGCATCTCTTGCAGTTGCAAGGGAAAGTACCAGGGGAGGGGGTGGTATGGGAGGGAAGGGAAGAATTGACAAGGGAGTTACGGAGGGAGCGGTCTTTGTGGAAGGCAGACATGGGGGGAGATGGGAAGATGTGGCGAGTGGTGGGGTCACGTTGGAGGTGGCGAAACTGACGGAGGATCACTTGTTGTATGTGACGGCTGGTGGGGTGAAAGGTGAGGACTAGGGGGACTCTGCCCTTGTTGTGAGTGGGGGGGTGGGGAGAGAGAGCAGTGTTGCGGGGTATGGCAGAGACCCTGGTGCGAGGCTCATCTATGGTGGAGGAGGGGAACCCCCGTTTCCTGAAGAATGAGGACATTTCAGATGCCCTGGTGTGGAACGCCTCATCCTGGGAGCAGATGCGGCGTAGACGGAGGAATTGGGAGTGGGGGATGGAGTCCTTACAGGAAGCAGGGTGGGAAGAAGTGTAGTCCAGATAGCCATGGGAGTCGGTAGGTTTGTAGTGGATGTCGGTAAGGAGTCTATCACCTGCGATGGAGATAGTGAGGTCAAGGAATGGTAGGGAAGTGTCGGAAATGGTCCAGGTGTATTTGAGTGCCGGATGGAAGTTGGTGGTGAAACGGATGAAGTCAGTCAGTTGTGTGTGGGTGCAGGATGTGGCACCAAAACAATCATCGATGTAGCGGAGGTAGAGGTCGGGGATGGGGCCCTGGTACGCATTGAACAAGGATTGTTCTACGTACCCGACAAAGAGGCAGGCGTAGCTGGGGCCCATGCGTGTGCCCATAGCTACGCCTTGTATTTGGAGGAAATGGGAGGAGTCAAATGAAAAGTTATTAAGTGTAAGGACTAGCTCCGCTAGGCGGAGGAGGGTGTCAGTGGCCGGGTATAGATTGCTTCTACGGTCGAGGAAAAAACGGAGGGCTTCGAGACCATCCTGGTGGCGGATGGAGGTGTACAATGACTGAACGTCCATGGTGAAGATGAGGGGGTGAGGGCCTAGAGAGTGGAATGCGCGGAGATGACGGAGAGTGTCTGAGGTGTCTTGAACATAGGTAGGGAGGGATTTAACCAAGGGGGATAGGATGGAGTCGAGGTAGGTGGAGATGAGTTCGGTGGGGCACGAACAGGCAGAGACAATTGGTCTACCGGGACAGTCAGGTTTGTGGATTTTGGGGAGAAGGTAAAAGCGGGCTGTGCGGGGCTGGGGAACGATGAGGTTGGAGGCTCGGTCGGGCAGGGCGTGGGAGTGGATGAAGTCGGTGATGGTGCTGGAGATGGTGGCCTGGTGCTCGTCAGTGGGGTCATGGTCCAGGGGTAAGTAGGAGGAGGTGTCCGAGAGTTCTTACTGTGCAAGTCCTGCCCTCGTTTGTCTCACCTGAATGCAACATTTTAAATTTATCAGAATTAAACTCCATCTGCTTTTTCCTCAGTCCATTAGCACAATTGATCAAGATTTCTGTTGTAATCTGATAAACCTTTTCGCTGTCCATTATACCACCAATTTCAGTATCATTCGCAAACTTACTAACCATGCCAGCTACATTCACATCCAAATTAGTTTAGTTTAGAGATACAGCACGGAAACAGGCCCTTCGTCCCACACCGCGTCCGCACTGACCAGCGAATCTCGCACATTAACACCAGCCTACACACACTAGGGACTATTTTACATTTATACCAAGCCAATTAACCTACAAACCTGCACATCTTTGGAGTGTGGGAGGAAACCGAAGAACTCGGAGAAAACCCATGCAGGTCACGGGGAGAACGTACAAACTCCGTACTGACAAACACCCGTAGTCAGGATCGAACCCGGTTCTCTGGCGCTGTAAGGCAGTAACTTTACCGCTATGCCACCGTGCAATTTAAAATTGTTAAAATAATAATGAACAACCAGCACGAATCGCTGTGACACACCACTCGTTGCAGTCCTCCAGTCTGAGAAACAACCCTCTGTCTCCTACATTCAAATTTTAGATCAATTGGTTTGCTCGATCTGGTTCTCATATGATCTGACCTTCCAGACGAACCTACCACGTGGTATTTTGTGAAAGGTCATGTAAACATCTAGTGCAGTGCCCTCAATTCTCTTCGTTTTCTATCAAATTGGTGAGCCACGATTTACCCACACACAAAGCCTCATTTGAACCATCCCTTGCCTTTCCACATGCATGTAGATCAGGGGTCGGCAACCTTGTTCTGCATAGGGACCGGGACGCATGTCTGTGAGCGGATGGCAGGCCACATCTATCACGTGTACACTAGGATCCCGCCACCATCCCGCCCCGGATGGCAGGCATCAAATCACGTGTTCACAGAAGGTGACAAAAATGCTGGAGAAACTCAGCGGGTGAGGCAACCTCATTCAATCCTCGCATGTCTCACCCTCTGAGTTTCTCCAGCATTTTTGTCACCTTCGATTTTTCCAGCGTCTGCAGTTCTTTCTTAAACGTGTTCACAGAAGGTGCACTGCCGTGCCGGTGGCATTGCGCAGAATGCAGTACAGCCAGCGCTCGGGGCGCTCAGTCGCTGCTCGGCGTATTCGGCCGCTGCTCAGAGCACTCGGCTGCTGCTCGGGGCGCTCGGCCGCTGCTCGGGGCGCTCAGTCGCTGCTCGGGGCGCTCGGCCGCTGCTCGGAGCACTCGGCCGCTGCTTGGGACGCTGCTGCTCGGGCGCCGCTGCTCCTCGGGGCGCCCGGCCGCTGCTCGGGTCGCTCGGCCACTGTTGCTCGGGGCGCTCGGCCACTGTTCCTCGGGGCGCTGCTGCTTGGGGCGCCCGGCCGCAGCCCGGGGCGTTCAACCGCTGCTCGGGGCGCCCGGCCTCTGCTCGGGGCGCTCGGCGGGCCGGATGATTATGGGGGAAAAAAATCCGCCTGCGGGCCGGATGATTTTGGGTTACGGGCCACATTCGGCCTGGGGGCCGTAGGATGCCGACCCCTGATGTAGATCCTGTTTCTCAGAAATCTCTCCAATTGTTCCACCAACGATGTGAGGCTCACCCATCTATAATTCCCAGGCTTTTCGTTACACCCAATCGTAATTAAAGGAACAGCATTAGCCACCCTCCAACCTTCTGGCACGTCACCCATGGCTATCGATGATACAAATATCTCTTCCCTAGCTTCCAACAATATCATACTATTAGAGTAATAAATTCATACAGTATGGAAAACAGACTCTGGCCCAACTATCAAACCTTTTGTAGTTTCAAGTAATATTTTATGTTACATTATTTGTAGAATTTACATTTATATTATTTTGTTTGCCATTTTCTTAGTTGTAATCTATAATTTTTAATTAACCTTTAAGGGAATTTTGGATTGTGCTTCTCCGGATTAGTATTACCCTAGACGGGCTTAGGTTTAGAATAAACAGAGAGAAGTGTGAGAGCCACCTGCAATCCTTGCTGTCGCTTTCTGTATTTTTGTTTGGAAATTTCTTGTCAACTTGCGTGAGGTCCTCCAACATCTTTTACCTGAAATCTCATTACTGCTTTTTTTCAGCACTGAGAAATAGCATTAATAGAGTGCAGAGAAGATATGGCCAGAAATGTGAAAGGTTATGAGGGATATCAGCCAAATACAGGCAGGCATGACTAGGGTAGATAGGGCATCTTGGTCGGCACAGGCAAGTTGGGCTGAAGGGCCTGTTTCCATGATCAATGACTCTATGTCAATTAAGTACAAAACCTTGGAACCGGAAATACAAATAAAAAGCAATCGTTTGATTTAGTTATGCAACATTCGTCTATTTTCTTACCTTCATTTTCCCACTGTATTTGGGATCAGAAATGGTTGCAAAAGCAGCTTCTTTACTCTGCTCTACAAACTCTGGAAACTTGGAAAATACATGTTCACAAACTGTTCTGACGGTGGATTCCTAAAACAAAAGCAAAAATCAAAACAGTAAATTGAATGGTGATCAAAAATCTTCTTTCACTTCACACAGCACTGACAGAAATATGGAATAACCAAAAGTCAGGAAAGGAAGCTCCTATTGCAAATATGTCTCGATGTTGCATTTAAAAAAAAAAACTTGTTATTACAGTGGGGTTCTGGGAAGCATCCATTTGTTCATCGTAGCGAGATTCTTTGAATTATCATTGTTAATGAACTACACCATTACAATGGGTTTGATCTTCCACCTTGCCTTCTGACATTTAATTTATTGCTGTAACAATGTCTTTGGGTCAGAAGGCAGGTGGCTCCATGATGACTTGCAATGATTGCCAAATTTCCAATGTCTCCAGTAGCTGGTCTGTTGATACGGTATGGAGGTCTCATGGAATCTCCTAGCCTTGGCTCGAGGGGGAGGGGGTGGGAGGCAGGGTAGGTTTCATACTGAAAAATGGGATAGCAAATGTCAAAACACAGGTCATATTTTAAGTAGATCAGTAAATTGCAATAATGGCAAATCAAATGACAAATGGGAATCTTTTTTTAAATCAGTCAATTCTCATTAACTGGGGCAAGGCAAATAATTTTAGTCTAGTGATTTGGGGGGGGGATAAAAATTCCTTTTAAGGGCCTGTCCCACTTGGGCGTTATTTGCGGGTCACGACGCATGCGCGCGAGTCGTGACGCGCGTGGTGAGACGTGGTAGCGTAGGCAGTGACGCGCGGTAGCGCTCATGCCCCAGGATTTTGGGATTCTCAAAATCCTCACGCGTCACCTGCGTGACACGCAAATGACGCCCATGTGGGACAGGCCCTTTAGTTTGCAGACCCAAATTGCTAACTTAGAGCAGTCAGAATTTCTAGCTTTTCCTCACTTTCTTACGTCTTAAGCTGAGTCCACTCTCATCTTGACTTCATCTACTTCAATAACTTTCTACTGAACCAAATCAGCCATGGCAGGGACAAATTAAACCAAATTGAAAATGTAAACACTGAAACCTTAGGATAAAATCAGGAAAAAAGGCAGCAAAAATTATTAAAACTCAGTAAGCATGCCAGGTTAAAGATCCTTTATCAGAATATTGCTGGCATTTTCTATTAGTCTTTCAAATTAACCCAAACTTTTCATATCAACATTCATTTCGGAAGTACAAATAAAAGGGGAAACATTGACTGAAACATGATTTCTAACTGAAAGGCTATGGAACAAGCTGATCATCATATCTAACTACAGGAGAAACACTTTACCAGTATGAAATTGGCGATCAAGGGAGCCAGGATGAGTGCAGGCACATGGGAAGGACCAGGTACCCAGAGATTCCTGATGATTAGTTGGGATTTAACCCCCTCCAGACCTACCTCAAACCATAACCATACCACAAGCTGTTTATATTCAGACTGAACATCAGGCGTCCAGTAGGGCTTTCACTACTAAATGGAAACTGGCAATGGGTACCAGCTTCTTGAGGGATTGTGAATGCCCAAAATGTCATCAAAGTTTCAATGTAAGGCTTAGAAGAAGGGAATTTCACACAGATCAGGCCACTGTATATGGAATTACAAGTAATTTTACTTGACCAAGACCAAAATAGATGGTGCCGATCGGAGGGAAATGAACCTGTTACAAAATCCCATTCCATGAGGGCAATCTCTTTACTGTCAATCTCCAGAGGATAATGCTTCTGCTGTAAATTCACTGTGTACTATATTATACTACACAGCTACAAAGCATGAGTAGGGAAATATAAATGTGTCATAGCAACTCCCTCTTTCTCGTATATACACACACACACAAATGATGTCAGTTAGGCATATTGTAACTATCACTTGAACCAATTTCTAAACTCCACTGGGAGTTTGTCAGAACATCTTGGGGCAATGAAATGGTCTAAGTTCTGGCTGCAAGTACACGTAAAGTTGCCAAGCAGAAATGATGCCTTGGTACTCAGAGTGCCTTTCCTCAGGAACAGTTTATTTTCTTTCCCCAAATCTACATTATTTCCAATAAAAGTCCCATTCATTGCATTATCCTAATTAATGTGGATGTACTAATTTAAAAATAACTCCCTGGCACCTCTGAAAGGGGCAGCTCATCTCAATATTTGATAATCCTGCAATTTACTTGAGCAAAAAACAAGATGCTGAAGGAAGCATCTGTGGAGGCAAAAGGTCAGATGATATTTTGAGTCGAAACTCTGTGTGCTGCCTGTCCCACTAAGTTCATCCAGCAGCTTTTTTTATGCTCCAGGTTCCAGTACCTGCAGTCTTTTGCAATTTACTGACCTACTTGAAATGAAATCCTCATTTCACAACTTGTAATTCCATATACAGTGGCCTGATCTGTGTGAAATTCCCTTCTTCTAAGTCTGCAACAGCTGTAGAGTGGAACATCTATTCCCAACCCCTCAAAAAAACTGTTTGATTGAGGGATGTGGAACAGAAGGCCAAAACTCTCCTTTGCTTTGCGCTGTGTAATTTTTACCTTCACCTAATAGTGCATAAGGGACCTTGGACTCATTTGAAAGCCATCTGATAGCATAGCATCAGTATTTCACTGAGGCACAATCTCAGTTATGTACCCTGGTGTGGAGTGTTTTCCCACAATTTTTGACTCAAGAGATTAAAAGTATTACTGACTAAACTTTAAAAATTAATCCTAAATTCAGTCACATGGCCCTGTTTTTCACGCTGCCATTATCTGAAAATTTGCTCATTTTCAGACTGAATTGAATTGTGCCACTGTTTAAATTTAAATGTACACTTCATCGCAAATCACCCATATACTGATGACACTGTTTCCTGGTCAGTCAGGAACAAGATGATGTCATTTCCTAAGGTTGCAGAGCACAGCCTGGGAAAATAAGTCACATTGTTCCAAGGAATAACACACCCAGAACAGCCAAAATATTACCATTTTACTTGATGTGCAGTAATATTGATAGGAGCCACCTAGTGCGGGATCTAGTCTAGTGTTTAATTGTTTTAAAACTTCCCCTCAGTTTTAATCCCAACTACTCCCTAGATCTTCTACTGCTTAGGCATCTTTCAATGCCCAGAACCCAATTCGGCCTCTATATATCACGCATACCTCTGCCAGCCTTACCTTGCAGGCCAGTCCTTGCTCTTTGCTCTTACCACATTTTCACAAAGTGTGGAACGAATGATTAATATTGTCTATCTCTTGGAAGCACAGACACCAACCAAGACTTGCACCCTGGACAGTTAATGGTGTTCCATACACTGACCCTTCACGATATCATTAAAAATGCAATGAATTTTTCAGCTGCTGATTCCATTACTGTATAGCGAAATCAAGCAAATACCTGCATCTTGCTAGTGTTCACATTAGGCTGCAGGAGTGCAACATGATTTGATATCTTACGGAGGACTGTCAGATAACTAAAGTAGATTTGACGTACTGTAGAGCCTTCTCGATTGCGCTGAAACAAAAAAAAAATTGTATTAGTAATTTCAAATCGATCACGATTCCAACATCAGATTAACAGAAGGAACTCAGAAACAAAAAAATATATCCTCATTAGACACTAATTGAGAACTTGTCTCTTTTAGTTAAGAAAATGAATGTTTTGCCAGGTGTAGCAAACTTTTAGGGATGTGCCATTTTCATTGCATTTATGAATCTGATAGATCAGTGATGTTCAACAATTGTCTTTATGCTTGGATTTCGTTACAGCTTCAGTTAATCTAGTGCAACATCACTAGAGACTGAGAGGTGTCACTGTGATAAAGAAAGACTTGATAAAGATAAAATATTTCATATGATAGGATGCCAATGAGCATGGTACTGTTCCATAATGAAAGTCCAAGTCACCCTGCAACCTCATAGCATCCTCTTCGCACTTCACACTGCCACCCAGCTTTGTCATCTGCAAATTTGCTGGTGTTACTTTTATTTACTTCATCTTACTCATTAATATATATTGTAAATAGATGTGGCCCCTGCAACGAGCCTTGCGGCACTCCACTCGCCACTGCCTGCCATTCTGACAGGGACCTGTTTATTCCTACTCTTTGTTTCCTGTCTGCCAACCAATCCATGTCAATACCCTTCCCCCAATATAATTGGAGTGGAGTGCCACAAGGCTCGGTGCTGGGGTCACAACTATTTACAATATATATTAATGATTTAGATGATGGAATTAAAGTAACACTAGCAAATTTGCAGATGACACAAAGCTGGGTGACTGTGTGAACTGCGAAGAGGATGCTAGGAGGTTGCAGGGTGACTTGGACAGGTTGAGTGCGTGGGCAGATGCAGTATAATGTAGATAAATGTGAGGTTATCCACTTTGGCGGCAAGAACAAGGAGGCAGATTATTATCTCAATGGTATCGGATTCGGAAAAAGGGAAGTGCAGCGAGACCTGAGTGTCCTTGTACACTAGTCACTGAAAGTAAACATGCAGGTGCAGCAGGCAGTGAAGAAAGCTAATGGCATGTTAGCCTTCATAACGAGAGTATTTGAGTATAGGAGTAAAGAGGTCCTTCTGCGGTTGTACAGGGCCCTGGTGAGACCACATCTGAAGTATTGTGTGCAGTTTCGGTCTCCTAATTTGAGGAAGGACATCCTTGCTATCGAGGCAGTGCAGCATAGGTTAACGAGGTTAATCCCCGGGATGGTGGGACTGTCATATGAGGAAAGATTTGAAAGACTGGGCTTGTATTCACTGGAATTTAGAAGGATGAGAGGGTATCTTATAGAAACATATATCATTATAAAAGGACTGGACAAGCTAGATGCAGGAAAAATGTTCCCAATGTTGGGGGTCCAGAACCAGGGCCCACAGTCTAAGAATAAAGGGGAAGCCATTTAAAACTGAGATGAGAAAAACCCTTTTCATCCAGAGAGTTGTGAATTTGTGGAATTCGCTGCCACAGAAGGCAGTAGAGGCCAATTCACTGGATGAATTTAAAAGAGAGTTAGCTCTAGGGGCTAGCGGAATCAAGGGATATGGGGAGAAGGCAGGCATGGATTATTGATTGTGGATGATCAGTCATGATCACAATGAATGGTGGTGCTGGCTCGAAGGGCCAAATGGCCTCCTCCTGCACTATTTTCTATGTTACTTGGCCAAGGAAAGAACATTGATTACGACATAAGGACCTCCTAATTTTTCCCAAATGGTCTCCCTAAATTGTTAGCTGTATACTTGAATGACCAAAACAGTGAGAAGCTCATCATCTCAGTCAATTTTAACCTTGGAGACACAAGGGACTGCAGATTATGGATTCTGTAGCAAACAAAAAGAGCTGCTGGAGGAATTCAGTGGGTCAGGCAACACCACGCTGAGTTCCTCCAGCTGCTCTCCTCAATTTCAACCGTGCCCTATTCCTTCAGTGCAGCAATAGAGTGGCAACCTGGATTTTATGTCCAATTCCTCAGTGAGTTTTTAATTCAGAATTAAATTTAATTTAAGTCAAGATGAGGCACAGTGGAATTCTGAATGGTTATAAAGAAACTGCTTTGCCAACTGTAATGCTCCCGCGTAAGGTAAAGTTGAAGAATTTCAACTATGGGGCCACAACTTCAAACTGCTCACATTCCTGCACCAAACTGCAGTGAAGAGATCACACAAATGGAAGGAAATGGAAATGTTGTAACACTTCACCAAAGGGTTAATGCATAATGGAACAGAGGGGAGCTTTACTCAAACTAATGTGTGCAATTCCCGACCCAAATTTAATTCTCACACTGACTGCCAAAAGTAAAAAAAAGAGTTCCATTCAGAAGCCTTGACTTGATGAGTAGAAAACCCAGCCAAAAGTATATATTATAGAAACAGCAGTGTTTACTTAAAAAATCCAGCATAGGGAGAACACTGAAGAATTGCTAAGAAGGGACACCCAGAATTTACTATGTGTAAGTTACAAGGTAATTCAAAACTTAACAAAGTAGCTTAAATGTTCATCAGAATATATCCCCCTGTTACTGGTGGTTTAGCTGGAATGAATGATTCCAGCACCATTTAGCATTTACACTAAGGGTATAAAATGTTTTTATTTTAATTAACTTTGAGCTTGCACAAATAATTTGGGGATTCTAATGCATAGGTCTCAACTGAGAGCTGTGTTCCTTTGGGTGGATGCAGGGAATTGGGGCTACTATTGAAAGTTTGGGAAACTTTGTTTCTTCACAGTTCTGTAAAAGTTAACTGAAGCATCCCATCTATTGCCAGCAAGATCTGAACTGAAACACATCTCAGTAAAATCCCTACTTTACTAAGTTAAAGCCTACAGCCCCAAAAGTACCATCAATCTCTGTTTTGATGAGCAATCAGTCTGATCCTCTGGTGTAGTCCCAATCACAGTAATTCTAATCATGATTTTGGGGAGGGCTGCTGGAAGTGGGAGAATAAGATTCATTTTGCAGAGAGTGAAGGTGGAAAATTAAGGCAACCAGATTCCCACAGTGAACTTGCCAGTCATCCTTCATTCTGCCTCTGTTAAAACTTCAAGTGATTGCATTTGAGGCTGGCTCAGTTCTTGTTCTGAAATCTTTGCTTAACCCATAGCATGTCCCCAGCCTATTTTCTGGAGTTACAGTGCACTCCACAATATTTGGGACAAAGACCCATCATTTATTTATTTGCCTCTGTACTCCACAATTTGAGATTTGTAATAGAAAAATCTCTGTTCTAAATGGCCTACCCCTTATTCTTAAACTGTGGCCCCTGGTTCTGGACTCCTCCAACATCGGGAACATGTTTCCTGCCTCTAGCGTGTCCAATCCCTTAATAATCTTGTATGTTTCAATACGATCCCGTCTCATCCTTCTAAATTCCAGAGTATACAAGCCCAGCCGCTCCATTCTATCCACAAATGACAGTCCCGCCATCCCGGGAATTACCTCGTGAACCTACGCTGCACTTCCTCAATAGCAAGAATGTCCTTCCTCAAATTTGGAGACCAAAACTGCATACAATACTCCAGGTGTGATCTCACTAGGGCCCTGCACAACTGCAGAAGGACCTCTTTGGTCCTATACTCAAATCCTCTTGTTATGAAGGCCAACATGCCATTCGCCTTCTTCACTGCCTGCTGTACCTGCATGCTTACTTTCAGTGAGTGATGAACAAGGACCCCCAAGGTCTGAAGAAGGGTCTGAAGAAGACCCGAAGCATCGCCTATTTGCTTCGCTCCATAGATGCTGCCTCACCCGCTGAGTTTCTCCAGCATTTTTGTCTACCTTCGATTTTCCAGCATCTGCAGTTCCTTCTTAAACAAGGAGCCCCAGATCGCTTTGTACTTCTCCCTTTTCCCAAGTTGACACCATTCAGATATGCCTTCCTGTTTATGCCACCAAAGTAGATAACCTCACATTTATCTACATTAAACTGCATTTGCCTAGCATCTGCCCACTCACCCAACCTGTCCAAGTCACCCTGCATCCTCATAGCATCCTCCTCACAGTTCTCACTGCCACCCAGCTTTGTGTCATCTGCAAATTTGCTAATGTTTCTTTGAATCCCTTCATCTAAATCATTGATTTACATCCTCAAAAAATTCCAGAAGATTAGTCAAGCATGATATCCCCTTGGTAAATCGATGCTGACTCGGACCGATCCTGTTACTGCTATCCAAAAGTGCCGCTATTTCATCTTTTATAATTGACTCCAGCATCTCTCTATAATAAAGAAAAATTCTCAAACACCTGTCCGACAGATCAGAAACACTCTTCAGGAGTCAGGTGTGGATTTGTCAATGACCACTGTCCGTAGAAGACTTCATGAACAGAAATACAGAAGCTACACTGCAAGATGCAAACCACTGGTTAGACGCAAAAATAGGATGGCCAGTTTACAGTTTGCCAAGAAGTACTTAAAAGAGCAACCACAGTTCTGGGAAAAGGTCTTGTGGACAGATGAGACGAAGATTAACATATCAGAGTGATGGCAAGATCAAAGTATGGAGGAGAGAAGGAACTGCCCAAGATCCAAACCATACCACCTCATCTGTGAAACACGGTGGTGGGGGTATGGCTTGGGCGTGTATGGCTGCTGAAGCACTGGCTCACTTATCTTCATTGATGATACAACTGCTGATGGTAGTGGCATAATGAATTCTGAAGTGTATAAACACATCCTATCTGCTCAAGTTCAAACAAATGTCTCTAAACTAATTGGCCAGTAGTTAATTCTACATCCAGACAATGATCCCAAACGTATTGCTAAAGCAACAAAGGAGTTTTTCAAAGCTTAAAAATGGTCAATTCTTGAGTGGCCAAGTCAATCACCCGATCTGAACCCAATTGAGCATGCCTTTTATAAGAGAAAAGTGAAGGGGACTAGCTGCCAAAATAAGCATAAGCTAAAGATGGCTGCAATACAGGCTTGGCAGAGCATCACCAGATACGACACCCATGTCCATGTCCATGAATCACAGACTTCAAACAGTCATTGCATTCAAAGAATATGCAACAAAATACTAAACGTGACTACTTTCATTGACATGACATTGCTGTGTCCCAAACATTATGGTGCCCTGAAATGGGGGGACTATGTATAAACACTGCTGTAATTTCTACATGGTGAAACCAAAATGTGTAAAAATGGCCTTTATTAAAATCTGACAACGTGCACCTTAACCACATGTGATTTTTTTTCTGTTACAAATCTCAAATTGTGGAGTACAGTCAAATAAATAAATGATGGGTCTTTGTCCAAAACATTATGCGATATCCTGTTTATATCAATGGGACGATGGTGGAGAGGGTCAAAAACTTCAAATTTATGGGCGTGCATATTTCCGAAGATCTTTCCTGGACCCAGCATACTGATGCAATTATAAAGAAGGCACATCAGCGCGTCTACGTTTTGAGAAGATTACGGAGATTCAGTATGTCAAAGAGGATTCTCTTGAACTTCTACAGGTGCACAGTAGAGAGCATACTGACTGGTTGCATCGTGGCCTGGTTCAGCAACTTGAAAGTCCAGGAGCAGAAAAGACTGCAAAAAGTTGTGAACACTGCCCAGTCCATCACCAGCACTGACCTCCCCACCATCGAAGGAATCTATCGAAGTCGCTCCCTCAAAAAGGCAGCCAACATCATCAAAGACCCACACCATCCTGGCCACACACTTATTTCACCATTGCCATCGGGAAGAAGATACCGGAGCCTGAAAACTGTAATGTCCAGGTTCAGGAACAGCTTCTTCCCTGCAGCCATCAGGCTATTAAACACGACAACAAATAAGCTCTGAACTACAACATACTATTATTATTTAAGCACTATATTTGTTTATTTATTGAGTATGTGTGCATGTGTATATATACACACTGACGTTTTTTTCTCCTGCTATGTACTATGTGTTACATATTCTGTTGTGCTGCAGCAAGTAAGAATTTCATTGTCCTATCTGGGACATATGACAATAAAACACTCTTGACTCTATGGAGGGCACTGTACAATTCAATACTTAGTTTCTCATTTCCATTTGAATGTAATGTGGACATGGAGACTGGGCCAAAACAGAAACTGTTTGGAAATTTTAATTAAAAAAACACACACAAGTATGCATTATATTATCAATGCCAATGTGATTTAATTTCATCAAATTTAGCACCTGTCTGTTTGACTTTGATTGAGTGAAACATTGAAAGATACAGCAATGGAAACAGGCCCTTCAGCTCATTGAGTCCACCCCAACAATCGATCACCCGTTCACTCTAGTTCTATGTTATCACACTTTTGCATCCCCACCCAACACATTTGGGGCAATTTACAGAGGCCAATTAACCTACAAACCTGCACTTCTTTGGGATGTGGGAGGAAACCGGAGCATCCAGTGGAAACAGTCACAGGGATCCATGCAAACACCATTGACGACACCTGAGGTCAGGATCGATCCTAGGTCGCTGGCGCTGTGAAGCAGCAGGTGTATCAGCTTTGCCACAGTGCCACCATTAACCAATTCACCAAAGAGACCATTGATGCTCAATTCTTGGGGCTGACCTTATAACAGCAGTTTTTCCTTTTTCGGCCACTGCTGCAATCACATGGACTCCAGCCACGCAGCACCAACTTTATATCTTCTGTCTCCAACACTGCCTTATACACAGACTTCTGGAATTCTGTTAGAGAGCAGTAAACCACCTGAGATGAAAAATATGCTTAAATTAGGAAATTCTGGACTTCTTAACTCATCCACTGATAAACTAGTTAGGTAACTTGTGACCAGTTCAGGCATCTAATCCTGGATGTCGGCAACTTATTAAATTACAATCATAATTGTACCATACCTATATAGAAACCCGAGATCATTCACTTTATTTGAAAATCAAATAAATGTAGATGCTGGAAATCTGAAATAAAATAGACCTGAAACATTAACCCTGTTTTTCTTTCACAGATACCGCCTGTGTGCTTCAGCATTTTCTGTTTTTATATCAATTATTACTAAGTTTCTTAGTGGTTTCTATGTGAGGACACTTTCAGGTAATGTGCATCAAGCTAGTGGAAACAAGATGTTGGTGGAGGACAGTACCATCTAAAGTTTTCTGTCCAGCTTTAATTATAAATGATAAATAAATTAACAGAAAGAAAGATGCCGAACAACGTTAAAAGGGAAGTATTACTATATTCATGGTTTAGTCAGGGAATGGTTTTGAGACAGATTTTGACACAAGGATTTTTGAAACTGTGATAACTTAACTTTAATTAGCTACTAATTGAGTGTTCACTTAATCACTTAGTTTCAGTAAAAAATAGGAAACCCCAATGAATGTTCAGAATTCCTAATAAAAATTTCAGAAGTATTCAGCAAGTCAATCACTGCAGAGAAAATATTATGTCTAACCTGACAATGATCTTCAGAATTATCCTATTTCAACATAATTTATTGTTGTTTGACAATTCACACCCAAAAATTACAGCTGAATAGTGTAAGTAACTCCCAAAATCAGTTTCTTAAAAATGAGGTAAAACTCTAGGTCCAAATAAAGTGATGAGTTTTCTGAAATCTTTGCTCTTTCCAAGTTACTTACAGTGCCCTCCATAATGTTTGGGACAAAGACCCATCATTTATTTATTTATTTGCCTATGTACTCGTCAAGTTGGGAAAAGGGGAAGTACAACGGGATCTGGGGGTCCCTTGTACATCAGTCTATGAAAGTAAGCATGCAGGTACAGCAGGCAGTGAAGAAAGCGTATGACGAGGAACTTTTTCTCACAGAGAGTGGTGAGTCTGTGGAATTCTCTGCCTCAGAGGGCGGTGGCGGCAGGTTCTCTGGATGCTTTCAAGAGACAGCTAGATAGGGCTCTTAAAAATAGCAGTCAGGGGATATGGGGAGAAGGCAGGAACGGGGTACTGATTGGGGATGATCAGCCATGATCACATAGAATGGCGGTGCTGGCTCGAAGGGCCAAATGGCCTACTCCTGCACCTATTGTCTATTGTCTACTCCACAATTTGAGATTTGTAATAGAAAAAAATCACATGTGGTTAATGTGCACATTGTCAGATTTTAATAAAGGCCATTTTTATACATTTTGGTTTCACCATGTAGAAATTACAGCTGTTTATACATAGTCCCCCCATTTCAGGGCACCATAATGTTTGGGGCACATGGCTTCACGTGTGTTTGCAATTGCTCAGGTGTGTTTAATTGCCTCCTTAATGCAGGTATAAGAGAGCTCTCAGCATCTAGTCTTTCCTCCAGTCTTTCTATCACCTTTGGAAACTTTTATTGCTGTTTATCAACATGAGGACCAAAGTTGTGCCAATGAAATTCAAAGAAGCCATTATGAGACTGAGGAACAAGAATAAACTATTAGAGACATCAGCCAAACCTTAGGCTTACCAACATCAACTGTTTGGAACATCATTAAGAAGAAAGAGAGCACTTGTGAGTTTACTAATTGCAAAGGGACTGGCAGGCCAAGGAAGACCTCCACAGCTGATGACAAATTAATTCTCTCTATAATAAAGAAAAATCCCCAAACACCTGTCCGACAGATCAGAAACACTCTTCAGGGGTCAGGTGTGGATTTGTCAATGACCACGGTCCGCAGAAGACTTCCTGAACAGAAATACAGAGGCAACACTGCAAGATGCAAACCACTGGTTAGCCGCAAAAGTATGGCCAGGTTACAGTTTGCTAAGAAGTACTTAAAAAGCGACCACAGTTCCGGGAAAAGTTCTTGTGGACAGATGAGTCGAAGTTTAATTTATATCAGAGTGATGGCAAAAGCAAAGTATGGAGGAAAGAAGGAACTGCCCAAGATCCCAAGCATACCACCTCATCTGTGAAACACGGTGGTGGGGGTGTTATGGCCTGGGCATGTATGGCTGCTGAAGGTACTGGCTCACTTATCTTCATTGATTATACAACTGCTGATGGTAGTAACATAATGAATTCTGAAGTGTATAGACACATCCTATCTGCTCTAGTTCAAACAAATGCCTCAAAACTCATTGGTCGGCAGTTCATTCTACAGCAAGACAATGATCCCAAACATACTGCTAAAGCAACAAAGGAGTTTTTCAAAGCTAAAAAATGGTAAATTCTTGAGTGGCCGTCAATCACCCGATCTGAACCTAATTGAGCGTGCCTTTTATATGCTGAAGAGAAAACTGAAGGTGACAAGCAAAACAAGCATAAGCTAAAGATGGCTGCAATACAGGCCTGGCAGAGCATCCCCAGAGAAGACACACAACAACTGGTGATATCCATGAATCACAGACTTCAAGCAGTTATTGCATGCAAAGGATATGCAACAAAATACTAAACATGACTACTTTCATTTACACGACATTACTGTGTCCCAAACATTATGGTGCCCTGAAATGGGGGGGGGGGGGGGGACTATGTATAAACACTGCTGTAATTTCTACGTGGTGAAACCAAAATGTATAAAAATGGCCTTTATTAAAATCTGACACTGTGCACTTTAACCACGTGTGATTTTTTTCTATTACAAATCTCAAATTGTGGCGTACAGAAGCAAATAAATAAATGATGGGTCTTTATCCCAAACATTATGGAGGGCACTGTATGTACTGAAAAGCCAAGTGGACACTAAGAATTACAGGGAGCAACAGCTTGTCTCCAGGTGTATATTAGGACATTTGTATCCAGCTCACACATCTAGCTGAGCATTCCAAAACCTCACATTTATACAGGCATATATGTTCAAAAATATCTACCTTGTAATTCAAACAATTTAACCCAATTCTACTTAGTTGTGAGCTGAGGTCCTGTGAATACTTAATTTTATTTATTGTGCACTTATATTGAAGAAATTTGAGTTAAAAATATGAATAATGTCAAAATTTCAGCTCGAATAAATATATCAGGTTTGTCTTGATATCAACCTTTATCTCATACAACAATGGGAAAGTATGGGATTGCCACGTACTGGGATTGAGAGTTATTGGCTGCGGTGGGAGATTGCAACCTTCACGTGGTCCACCCTGTTTCGACTAATGCAATCAACCTGACATGCATAAACAAATAGATCAAATAGAACAAGTTGACACAACTTTAGGCTGTGCACGCCCTACGCAAGAAGACGTTATTGGGTATCAACAGGATGAGGATATACAAGTTCAAGGGAAAGACATTAAAAAAATATTACCATCAACTTCTAGATTTCAAACAGAAAGTGACTGATGGTTGACTGAATAACTTACTCTACAAATCTGGGTCTGCTAATATGTTTATAAGGCACATGCCTCAAACATAAGCCCTATGCTGGATTTAATACCTGCAGGTTTGGTAGTAACGTAGCCACAGCTGGATTCAAATGTTTTCCTACAGTAATCATGGGCAAAGAGCAACAGGTCATCAAGCAAATGTCAGCATACCTCCAGCTGATATCATATTGACCCCTGAAATATATGCTCCCCAACCCACCACCAATTTCTTGTCTCTCTGGATTTCTCTAGAAATTCCCTTGTGACCCACTCTATCTTGTTCTCACTCCTCCCTAGCTCTTACTGCAGCATTGTTGCCTGGCAGCATACCAGCCCTCTGTTTAACCAGCTGCCATTAAAGAAGTGCTGCACAATCTCTGGTCAATTCGTATTGCAGGTTTCTTAGTGATTCATCTCTTCACCTGCTTCCCAACTAGCACATTCATCATAATTATATTTTAGAGCAAAGCAACAAAAATCAGTTGTCACTTCTGCATGTTGCAAAACAAAGCCATAGATGCTTTGGGACTGTCAGTATGAATTTACCTTACGTGCACAAACTGTAATGCATTACTGTAATTATTGTGTTATACAGAACATAGGAAACAGGAGATAGACACAAAATGCTGGAGTAACTCAGCAGGACAGGCAGTATCTCTGGAGAGAAGGAATGGGTGACGTTTCGGGTCGAGACCCTTCTTCACACTGAAAACAGGAGAAGGAGAACCCATTTGGTTCCATGAATATGCTCCCCCATTCAATAATGTCATGGCTGATCTCAATGAGGAGTTAATAAGCATTGTTCAGCAGATTTTTATGCAAAGGTTGGCAAACTGCATTCATTCAGAAACACTGTTACATTTCCAGGTTGAGCATAATTTACCAGGTCTTCTTTTCTTGGGAGTTGATCACTGATGAGGGATTTGGTGCGCCTTAGAAACCAAAAGGACATGCGTTTTGCCAACCGTCTTACTGATTTCCTTCCAACAGCTAGTTCTCTTTTAGTTGCCCCATGTCTCTGACCAAATTCAATCGGATTGCCAAAATCTTCCTTAAAACGAGCTCTGTTGCCCAGGCAACCTGGTAGGGCCCTACAAACAAAGAATTCCGAGTGACATTTCATTACCTCTGCCAAAGAGAATGATAAACAGAGCAAGGAATAATTTACACACCTGTGAAAATGCATCATTCAAGATCTCTATAGATAATCTTTGCATAAGTATATCTTTCTTCAGGAAATAAAAGTAGTTTGAGCTTACTTCTCTCTCTGCCTCAATCCTTCAATGACAAAAATAAGCTTTACCATGGAATACTTTGAATCTTTTTGGGAAATGTTTTGACTGAAAAACTGCTTTCAAGAACTTAAGTTTTATGTTAAAGTAAACAAACGTATGACAGGTTGACTGAGCAATCCATGATAAATTGTTTATAACTAAGGCAACAACCAAGGTTCAAAACTGTTTAATATAATTAAACATTCAATTGTATTTAGATTATTATCCAAAAGAACTAAACGGCATCGTTATAATTTAACGGATTGTTAGTGAAACAAGTGGATTTGTCTAAGACCTTCTCACTTTGCCGCACCTTAATCTGTTTCACAGTTCCTTTTTGGTAAATAAATGAGGCATGCATTCTGCAATGACAACAATTGACAAGTAATTAAATCAATCATTGGGTCATCTGGAGGCTTAACATTCAACATCAGTTCAAAAATATGTTCAGAGAATTTGACTGAACAAAATCTCTCATCCATAAATAGCTAGGAACTCTGCTCAACTATCACTTGTTAACTGAGGATTATTAGGATATTTATTACGGTAGGAAAATTACAACATTGACAACATTGAATGGTTGTAGCATCACTGAGCCTTCAACCATCAATATCTTGGGGGGATTATGATTGATGAGAAACTAAACTGGCACCGCCATATAAATACAATGGCTACAAGAACAATTGAGAACTTGGGTACTTTGCATCAAGTGACTCACCTGATTCATCAAGGCCTTTCCACCATAAATGATCAGGAGCAGGATAAAATACTCTGCACTTGCCTGAATGAATGCAATCCAAACCACTTTCAAAAGCTCAATACCGTCCAGGACCAGTCTTGCTTCTTTGGCATCCATCAACAACCCTAATATTCATGTTCTCCACCAGCAGAGCATAGTGACTGCAAGAGCACCATCTAGATAACATACTGCTGTTATTTGCTCAAATTACTTCACCATCATTTCCCAAAACAGTGATTTCTACAACAAAGGACAGCAGCAGTGCATAACATCACCATTTGAAGGTTCCCTTCCAAGTCATGACCATCATTACTTGAAATTATATTGCCAGTCCCTCACCATTACCAGGACTAAACCTTTAACTCCCAGCCAAAGGTACAGGGGTGACATTCACAGGGAGGAGTGCATGAGTTCAAGACAGCAACCCACCATCTTCTCAAGGGCAGTTAGGTATGGGCAATAAATGCTGGCCTCACCAGCAATTTACGGATCCTAATAAAGAACACTAAAATGGGGACAGGGGCCGTAAAGTTTTAAGAGTCATCTTTTTCATGTCTTTCTATACACCTAGCAACCACCAAAATTAAATCTGGGAGATTTTTATCCTTGCAGCAATTGCCTCCTGGTGAAATTTGTTAACACTTGGCAAGAAAATACAATTGTTAAGTGCTGTTACTAGTTTGATCAACTGCTCTGTCATTGACCAAACACGCCTGTTCTAGTTTTTACTTTACAATCAAACATATCCCGAAATAACCTGAAATAATTTGCAGACTTAAAATAACCATTATAAGAGTGCTTACCAGTCCATGACACACCATAACTCGTCCATGTTGTTCTGCAAAATGGTCCCAGTTAGCCCAATTCTAATCTTGCATTTGAGGGCTTTCAAAGCCTGTGTGATCTGAGCTTTAGGATTCTTGATCTTGTGGACTTCATCCACAAACACTGCAGACCATTCAATACTGTGGAAGAAGCAGAACTACATTTAACATAATATTCTATTTCTTAGGGATATCTACGACTCAGCAATGGAACACATTTGAAATATAGTAAATCATCAACAAAAATTGAAAACTAACAATAATAGTTTTACAGCTGTCTTTAATAACAGGACTTGTTAACAGAATAAGAACTAAAATAATTGTAGGATATTTTGTTTTTTTCCAGTGTAGAATACATTGTTATTGGAAAATATGAAACAAAAACATTACATTCTGAACAAGCTAGATCACTCCCAGTAGATAGCAGTATGACTTTCTCAGAGAGGCCTATGTTTATTATTGTCACATGTACTGAGGTACAGTGAAAAGCTTTGCTTTTCATACTATCCAAACAGATCAGATAATACTACACATAGATACTATCAAGTCAAACTCAGATACAATAGGTAGAGCAAAGAAGAAAATCTTGGACAGAGCTGTTCCAAAACCAAGTTGTTGTCGAGTGATGAGTTTCGGGCCAGGGAGATAGTGTCTGCAGTAGACCTGTTGCGAAGGTAAGCAAACTGCAGTGGATCAAGGTGGCTACGAGACTGAAGTTAATGTGCACCATCACCAGTCTCTCAAAGCACTGAATGTCAGAGCCACTGGACGGTAGTCATTGAGGCACGCTACCTTACTTTTCTTTGGCAGCGGGATGATAGTCTTTTTGAAAGAAGTGGGGACCTCAGAATGGAGAAGGGAAAGGTTAAAGATGTCTGGAAGTATTTCTGCCAGCTGATCTGCAAAGGTCCTGAGGATGCGGCCAGGGACTCTATCCAGGATCCTCACTCTACACTTATGATCTGCAGGTAATTTCCATTGTTGCCAGATCACTGCAGGCTACTTTGAAAAAAAATCTAGCTTGGTTGAAACTAAGCAACAACTCCAATCTTTATATTTTTCAAAGCTTAAACTGGGACTAATTCTTCCATTTTCTTAGGGACACAACATCAAAGTTAAGAAACTATACAAGCACTTTGGAAATAAGCTAACATTTAAAAGTAAAAAAGTTTAACGGCATGCGTAAGTATCTGATAGCTTCTCAGAGAACATTGAGGAATTCCAATTAGTTTAATTTGCAAGTTCAAAATCTTAGGGAGATCCTAGGGAAGAAATATCAGTCACGATCAGGCCCAAGTGGCCACTTCAAAATGGCAGGGATTTAGTTAAGGACACCAACCTAAACCAGAAGCACAAAGCACAGCATTAATAAGCTGAGAACAAAAACCAAAAGCAGGAGGAGACCGGAGACTGAAAATAAATTGGAGGGGTGGGGGGCACAGTGAAGGAACAAAACTAAAGAAATAGTCATTATATTAGGGAAAAAAATCTGGAATGGCAAGGTCCTTTAATCAGTCTCGTTCTTTGAATTCAAATCAACCAGGCTTGGAAACTAAAATTAGTAATCTACGTTGATGACATTATTGAAATTCCAAGATTATTACATGTGCTGATCAATGTTTAACGAGTTCGCATCTCGCAATTCCATTCCATTTGGATAAAAGTTTCAAATGCACATTGTGTCCAGATAATTCACATAATACATTACTTGGTAAATCCACACCTTTTAAAACATTAATTTCATTTAAATAACGTTTGGAGACATACAAATGCAAAATACAATGGATATTGGAAAAGCTCAGCAAGTGAAGCATTATGTCTAGTTAGATAACACAATTAATGTTTCAAAAAAGATGAAATTGCAGATCTGATAAAATGTCATCTGAAATATTTCACGAGTCAAGAGTGTTTTATTGACATATGCCCCAGATAGGACAAATAAATTCTTACTTGCAGCAGCACAATAGAATATGTAAACATAATACACTGTAAATATAATAAATGAGATAAAAAGTTCAGTGTGTGTAAATACATATACACAAGCATACGTACACATAAAAACAAACAATAATAGTGCAATAATAACAATAACTATGTAGTTCAGAGCTTATTTGACATTGTAGTGTTTAATAACCCAATAGCTTTAGGGAAGAAGTTGTTCCTGAACCTGGACATTACAGTTTTCAGGCTCCTGTACCTTCTTCCTGATGGCAGGGGTGAAATGAGTGTGGCCAGGGTGGTGTGGGTCTGAGGATGCTGACTGCCCCAATTTCCTCAAATATTGCCTTAGCTTCAGAGTAGTTCTAACTTTGGAAATGTTGCAGCTCTCACAGCAAATGTCTATCTAAAAATGTTTTTATCTACAAGAAAGAAAAAGATAAAGTTCAGAATATTTCTGAATTTCTCTGAATCTTTACTTAGAACAAAATGCCAATTTGTTTTAAATGCCTCCATTACCACATCTTCAACTTGTCTCCATGACTAACCAAGCCTCACCCTACCAGAGACATCCCACTCATCCTTTCCACCACTCTCTTCTCTGCCACCTGTGTTCAACTAGATGGAGTAATGCACAATCTGCTATCCCTATCCTCACAACCTGATGTTTATGAAAACAGTGCCCTGATTGAGTCAAGCTTTCCAGAAGAGGGACGTACAGTTTCTGGAACAATTGAAGGAGTCAGAGGCAAGAAGGCAGGGAAGAAAAATACATTGCACATTGCTTTCTTATTAGCTGTGAATTTACTGTAAAACAATATAACTGTGGAACTAATGCAAGAGGATAAATATCATACCCATCCTCCTCTCTAATTCGCTGTGAATACTTGGCAAATATGAGTGCAACCATGATTGATTGGTGCATCTCGTACCTACAGAACTGAAATCAACTGGAGGAATTTTCAGGATGTATCATGATTCATCATACAAATGGTGCTGGTTTCTTTATAACAGCTTTTCCATTAGAATTCCTCAAATATTATCTTCACCTGGGCTTTAATTCCATTGCCTTAACTGAAATATACATGAGAATATTGAACCTCCATATCTTGTTAAATTAGTATGCCAAGCAGCTAATTTGATGTTAATTCTGGCCGACATCAGGTAGATAGAAGCTCTGTACACGAACTATTCCACAGTAAATATGCTATAAATATAACAAATATATATTAGTATCAACTCAAAGCAATCCAATATTAAATGCATTGTAATGTACAAGCTATTTACCTGTTGATCTCATCTAGACAGAGGCGGA